>CAJNDT010001087.1:0-88368 GCA_905221615.1 Symbiodinium sp. CCMP2592 | reverse complement strand
CGCAAAGGTCTTTCGGCGAGGATGGCTGCGTGTCTCAGCGAGAGGCAGGGAAGCAGCTATACCAGACTGGTTACAAACGCGCCTGTTCGCGACATCGTGCTTCGTGCTCGGGCCGCGGACTTCAAGGATGCAGCTGAGCGCAAGTTCTTGCGTCGTTTAATCAGACGATGGTGGTACACGCGGATGCTGAGCAAATGAAGATGTCGACCGTTGCTGTCTCGTTTCCTTGCTTGCTCGGACGCCGTCTTGCGAATGAGTGCGCTTGGACGAATGAGATGTCGACCGTTTCTGTCTCGTTTCTTTGCTTGCTCGGACGCCGTCTTGCGAACGATCGAGCAAAACGATCGTCACCGCATAGGTCCCTAAGAACCTTAACCCGCAGTGGAATTGCATTGGCAAGCAGATTGCATGCGGTTTCCCTAGGCTGCCGGATTTGGATGCTTCACTTGTCTGGGCATTGGTTTGGCTGCCCAGGTCCGTCGTGGCAAGCAATCGTCTGGAGTACAGGTTTCTGTGCGCGGCGAACGCTGGCTGTGTGCGGTGCACGCAGTGCTACGCCGGCCTCCTAACTTCGATGTGCACTGCCGCTCTCCAAGAAAGAACGCCCGAGATTGAATGGGTGACAAACTCCGATCGGCAGATGAAAGACTTGTTGCAGCATTTGGCTTTTTCTCAAGCTTGCTCTTTGCGAGTGGGCGAAGTTGCTCACCCTGTGCTGAATCCGAATCGACGCTGTCTTGCGAAAGTTCGGCTGAGCACAACAGAATGAACATGGCATGGTTTCTATGATGTTAGTGTTTCCTGAGAACGATGTCATGCCTGCTTAAATGGTTGGATGCCATCTTGCCAGGATTATGGAACTTGGTTTGCTTCCAACTATGGCTTTTGTCTACATACTGACTCAATGTTATGCTTGTTCTAAGCATCCATCTGATAGCTTGCTGTAGCTCGCGACCGGCATGAAACGTGTCACTGTACATCTCCTGAGTGGAGAACAGGTTTCATTGGAGGAGGCGCGAGCAAGAGGTAGGGGTCGCCTTGATTCGGGCAATCTCTACCTCTTCCTCGAAGCGGCTTTGAGCTCGAGCGCGTTCTCTTGTGCGTTGCTCCGCCGCGATGGTTCGGTCGCGTCCTATGGGAATGCTATGACTGGTGGTGACAGCAAATCTGTTCAGGACCGTTTGAAAAACGTGCAGGCCGTTGCATCGTCTCAGGAAGGGGCCGCCTTTGCGGCGATTCTTGATGATGGATCCGTTGTTACATGGGGCGCGCAAGACTACGGAGGCGGCATCGAGCCCGCTATGCAAAATCAGCTGAAGAACGTGCGGCAGATTCAAGCGGGTCGATCTTCTTTTGCTGCTATCAAGGCCGATGGTTCTGTTGTTACCTGGGGCTCCCGAACTGGCGGTGGGGACAGCCTGAGAGTGCAGGAGTTTTTAATGAACGTGCAGGCCATCCAGACCACCGGCGATGCTTTTGCGGCAACATGCACAGATGGCTCTGTCGTGACGTGGGGAAGATGTGTACACGGAGGCGACTCCAGTGGAGTGCAGAAGCAACTCAAAGGCGTGCGGCAGATTCAAGCGTCACTAGAAGCCTTTGCGGCGCTGCTCGACGATGGATCTGTCGTTACTTGGGGCAAATGCAGTTCTGTGCCTGTGCAAAACGTCACCGCCATCCAATCCTCATCGGGGGCTTTTGCAGCCATTCTGACCGACGGATCCGTTTTTACATGGGGTGAAGACTTCAGCGGAGGCGACTCTAGCGCGGTGCAGGAACAGTTGTGCAATGTATCGGCCATCCAATCGACGACGCATGCGTTTGCAGCGATCCGCACAGATGGTTCCGTGGTTACATGGGGTGGGGCTCGATATTCTGGTGCGGACAGCAGTGAAGTGCAGAAACGGCTGAAGGACGTTAGAGAAATCCAAAGTAACCGCGGAGCCTTTGCAGCGCTTCTACGCGATGGCTCCGTCGTAACCTGGGGCTGTGGCCTTCATGGTGGCAACAGCAGCAAAGTGCAACATCAGTTGACAGATGTGGAGCAGATCGCAAGCAACTTCAATGCTTTCGCTGCCATTAAGGCCGACGGCACGGTTGTATCATGGGGCTTCCCAGAGCGCGGTGGCGACAGCAGTGCCGTGCGAGATCAGCTCAAGAATGTGCGGGGTATCGCAGCCTCCGCTCTTGGTTTTGCTGCCGTTCTTGACAACGACCAAGTCGTGAGCTGGGGCGACTGGGTGGCGCGGCCCTTGACTCCACGGTGAGCCGTGCGGGCTGTGAATTCTTTGCTCTGGCTAGCTTCCACCGTTGCTTGCTTGCTTCGACGCTGTCTTGCGAAAGAGCAAGCAAGCAAAAACGACGCCGCCACGAGAAGAAAATCGCTTGTTTGTTGTTTCTTCTGCTCGTGGCAGAATGACGCTGTCTTGCGAAAGTGCGGCTGCTTGGGCGGGGCAACCCTGCTCCTGAGGTTGCCTGCACTGCCCGGTCGCTTTGGATTCGTCGAGGCTGGGAAGGTCGGTCTAACAGAAACCTCTTCATTTCCTGAGTTTCCCACTGCGGACTGCTGGGCTTGGTTGGTTCAAGTTCAGAATTTCCGTTGTGTGGCCGAAAGGTCTTCGGGGTTCTGCTCAACCCGGTGTCCCGGTTTAGCTTCGTTGCCCACTGCTACTGTTTGGATTCTTGAATGATCCGTTCTTCCTCTTGAGAAGTCGCCATTGAGATGGCACACTTTGCAACCCTTCAGACGAGCTTAGCCAGCACCACTCCAAATGCGCGGCTTGTCTTGGCGGGACGGTGCCTGCGGCCTGTGCAAGCAACCTGCGAGTCCGTTGTGTTCGCCTAGGCAGCACTACTCCAAATGCGCGGCTTGTCCAACCCGCGAGTCCGTCGTGCTGGCCAAACGAGAAGCTGGCTCTTGACGTTCTGCCCTGCAGTCATCTTGGCTGCCTCGCCACAGAATGTGGCCGCTTGGAGGCTTGGACCTGCTCTGGTGGTATCAGCATGATGACAGCCGCGATGGCGCGGATGATGGTTCCTGTGGAGCGCCGCTAGCACAAGGGGTGGCACCGTCTGCAAGTCTCCACAGGGATTGGCCACCGTCGAGACGCGGGAGCTCCTCGATTGCTTGGCGCGTTAAATACTTTGCGGCATCTGGCGGGTTTCCTAGTGAAGTAGGGTGTTTCACTTCGGAACGGTGTTTTTACCAAATCCCGAATGACTGCACTGCCTTTCGCTGCTGGAATCCCGGCGCCACGGATCGCGCAGCAGCTCAGCGAGGTGGACCCGTTTGTGGTATAGGATAGATCTTAAATCCCCAATCATCCTTTGAGAGACCCGTGTTGTGACTGCCGCTTGGGAATGTTTGCCAGATGCCGCCGGGTTTCTTCTTCTGAGATAGTATACCTTGGGTTGATACACAGGGTGTCACCGAAGCCTGGGGCTCTCGATGAATGTCTGCAGCTAGAATCAATCTTTCTGGAGGAGGCTCTGGACCACCATGATCCCTGCATTAGTCCTACTACTAGGCCTAAGGACCCATGAGCCCCTGGCGTTCCCCTGGAGTCTGTTGAATTGGCTAAGTAACATACGCTGGCCTGTTGTGGTTTGAGATGAAGAGCGAAACCCTAATTCCCGACTCCTTTCAGAGACCAGTGTTGCGACTTCCGTTTGGGGATGTTTGTCAGCTGCCGCTATGTTTCTTCTTCCATGATACTATACCCTGGGTTGGTACAGTGCGTGCTATGGAGGCTCGGGGCGCCCGATGAACCTTTGCAACTACAACCAGCCATTTTCACAAGGCTCCGGACCGCCGTAACTCGTGTATGACCTCTCCCAGCACCTCACCAGGCCACCTCTCCGATGCTGACGACGAAGGCCGGGGAGGGTCGCCTGGGAAGAGTAATCCGGTCTAGGTCCAGGTTCCTCCCGCGCTGGCTCTCCACCCCCAACCCGACTCCGAAATGCTTCGTGATGCAGTGTAAGGTCTGTTGTTCTGCATAGATCGAAGTCAAATCGAAGGCTTCTGTGGTCTCACTTGATCTTGCGAACTCCCACGAACCAGTTGTATGTGTGTATGTGTGTGTGTGTTTGTGTGCTAAAGAGACAACGCATTGCACGAAGCGTGCATTTATGAAGCACATGGATCCGTCAACGGAGCAGGAGTGCACCATGAAGTTGTGAGGTACCGTGGGCGTCTCAGGCCGATTGACAATCGAAGGCTGCCGAGCGAGAACTATGATGGGCGAACCGTCAACGGCAACTTCAAGTGCTCGCATTGGTACATTGGTGCGGCGGAAGCGTAGTGATTCCCAATGCCTCGGTGTTCTCCTCCTGGCCGCGACGTCCTGTGAGCAGACAAAGGCTCATCGAGACGCAGGAGCTCCTCGATTGCGTGGCACGTTAAATACTTTGCGGCATCTGGCGGGTTTCCTGGTGAAGTAAGGTGTTTCACTTCGGAACGGTGTCTTTCCAAATCCCTAATGACTGCACTGCCTTTCGCTGCTGGAATCCCGGCGCCACGGATCGCGCAGCAGCTCAGCGAGGTGGACCCGTTTGTGGTATAGGATAGATCTTAAATCCCCAATCATCCTTTGAGAGACCCGTGTTGTGACTGCCGCTTGGGAATGTTTGCCAGATGCCGCCGGGTTTCTTCTTCTGAGATAGTATACCTTGGGTTGATACACAGGGTGTCACCGAAGCCTGGGGCTCTCGATGAATGTCTGCAGCTAGAATCAATCTTTCTGGAGGAGGCTCTGGACCACCATGATCCCTGCATTAGTCCTACTACTAGGCCTAAGGACCCATAAGCCCCTGGCGTTCCCCTGGAGTCTGTTGAATCGGCTAAGTAACATACGCTGGCCTGTTGTGGTTTGAGATGAAGAGCGAAACCCTAATTCCCGACTCCTTTCAGAGACCAGTGTTGCGGCTTCCGTTTGGGGATGTTTGTCAGCTGCCGCTATGTTTCTTCTTCCATGATACTATACCCCTATACCCTGGCTTGGTATAATGCGTGCTATGGAGGCTCGGGGCTCCCGACGAACCTTTGCAACTACAATCAGCCATTTTCACGAGGCTCCGGACCACCGTAATCCCTGGGATGACCTCTCCCGGCACCTCCTCAGGCCGCCTCTCCGATGCCGGTCTTTGGGACGTTGCTTGCTTGCTTCGACGCTGTCTTGCGAAAGAGCAAGCAAGCAACGACCCAAACACGAGAAGAATGTGCGTGTGTGTAAAAAAAGCCAAGTCTTCAGGAAGATTTTAAGATGTGCCATGGCTGATCAGAGACCAGTCAGTCACCTGTGACTCTGTCCTCATTCGCAGCTCTATTATTGTGAAGTCAGTGAAGCTTCTTGCAATAACGCCATTTTCCGCAGCTGGTGTTTCCGCTGGTACAATGAGGACGATGTGAGGCGTTCCACCCTTCATAACTTGAGAGGCAGGAATGCCAAGGACGAGTGGCCAGTTCTTGGCCAGGCACATTTCCATATATATATATATATATATATATATATATATATATATATATATATATATATATATTTATATGTATAGTATCCATATATTATGCATTTGCCAATCCCTCTGACAAGTTGCCACTTGACCTGTTGAGTCAGGCTCTGAGCCCTCACGCTAGGCGGATCTTGATTAAGCGTTCCCACACACAGGGCATAGAGTGAACTACATCGAGTCAAGTGTATGGTACAAAGATGACTCCACGACTCCGTGACTCTATCTCACTACAACTCTATGACTTTATGACTCATGACCCATGGACTCTATGACTCTTGATTCTGTGACTTTACGATCCTATACACTGACTCTATCTCACTACGACTCTATGACGCTATGTCACTGCAACTCTATGACTTTATGACTCATGACTCATGGACTCTATGACTCTTGATTCTGTGACTTTACGATCCTATACACTGGATCTATCACATAGCCCCACACTCTTCGCTGATGATGCTTTCGGGCCAATTGTCTTCTAGTTTCCTAAAAACACTCCTCTCAACCAAATAGGGTCACCTTTCCTATTGGCACGTGTTCCTGAACGATTGGTCAAAACCAAAAGTGATTCGCCAAATTCGGCGAGTTGGCCCTCATAAGGCCTTCCTGCCATGAATTCATACGGAGTCATTCCTGTGGAGGAATGGCGATGGTACCTATTCAAGGTCCATGCCGAGTGCCTGAAAGCCCAACTGAAGATTGGATGAGTATGAGCAATATATGTTCCTGTTCTGTGTTCAAGGTGCCTAATCAGGGTTGTTCCTTGTCTCCTAATGGTTTGAATTGCTCTCTCTGCCATGCCGTTGGTTTCCTTCTGGCCACTGACTGCGTCCTGCAAGACTGTTCCTAGACCTAAAGCTGCTCGCTGCTTCTGGATGACCTGCTTCAGCTTCATCATTGTTCCTTCGTTGTCTGCCTTCAAGTTGATGGTTCCATATCCAAGCTGAGTACTCAAGTAGGTCACTCCTTCGCAAAGGTGCTCTACCAGATCTTTTCCTTTAGATGCTGTCGGGATACAGACCATGTTCCTACTCCAAGAATCAACACACACAAGACTAACTGCCGCTGGTGCCTCATCATGACTTGTTCCTGTAAAACAGAAATCCATACAGAAAGTTGGTCTTGAAGATCTTTCCTTCTCTGGGTTCTCACGAAGGTGTGGAGACTCTTTTCCTTTGCATGCTACACACGTCGGACACCACGATGCATAAGGTAAGTGTGTGAGATTATGCACTGCAACTTCCTCCGGCTTTGGCTGTTTGGGTACCTTCAGAGGTTCAGCTTCTAGAAACTCTTTGTACTTCTTCTGGCCTGAAACAAGTTCCATGTGCCTTTCTGCTTCCATGATGGATCTACTGAGCCTTCTAAGAATCTCTTGCTTAGAGCCAGCTTTTGAGACTCCTAGTTCCTTGCACAACTCTCTCAGGGCCTTGAGGCTGTTCTGCTGATTGTACTCATGACCGTTGAATGTAAAAGACAATTCTCCTGCAAGTTCATGCCTGTGTGCTGGTGCTTGGGCCTCTGAGGTCTCTTCCTGTTCTTCTTCCTGTTCTGGAATCGTGTCCAGTTGGTGAACCTTCTGTTTTGGTCTTCTGGCCTTGGGGTTCACTGGTTCAATGAGTTCGAATACACTACGTCCTGTCCAGGATAAACCTCCTAGTGGTTCTGGGTCTCTGTGAGGCTCATCCAAAGTCCAGAACTTGTCATCCTCAAAGAAATCCTTATTGACCGGTTCTTCTCCATACGTGTACCTGTCTGGTTTGAGGTTTCCAATGTCTACTGGAATGTCATTGGTATCTCGAGGATTGAACAAAGTCTTCCTCAACGAGTTGTGGTACCTCGTGAGTGTAGTGCCATCCATGCTGATTGACCATGCATCCTCAGTGTACTCTTCAAACATCTTTCGATCCTCATCTTCCTTGGGGGTGCCTATGAGGTTCAGTGGAAATTCCTTGAGCGATACTAGCGTAAGCGTGCGGTACTCCTTACTGCCATCGAAGATTGTTCCAAACGGTTCCTCAAGTTCCTCAAACATGATGCTGTGATGCAACAGATACCACTGATCATCATCCTCAATAAGCACTGCTCGATATGCGAACTTTCCTGGTGGAAACATCAAGTAAGTATCAACGTGTTCTGAGGTTCCTAGGCTGAAGTGGACTTGGTAAGGGTCTCGCCAGTTGGTCCAACCTACACGCTGTTCTTCAATGAGTTCCTTCAAGTTCTCGCACAAGTACATAGGGATAGGTTTTGCTTCTGCTTCCCAGTTGACTGCTCTCACAAAGGCTTTTGTTGTAAGTGAGTTGTTGTTGTAGTTCACTGCGATCTTGGTTGTTCCTTCTGTTAGGAAAGTGCCTGTTGCTGTTCCATCTCTGAACTCCCAGCCTTTCTTCAACAGTTTACCTACTGCCAAAAGAGGGTGCACAACCGATGAAATCAAGAACACTTCTTCAACCTTCACAATGTTTCCTTGAACATCCCGAAACTCAACCTCAATGATCCTTTGGTCTGAAACCTTGATCCGAGATCCTTGTGCATCTCGCAAAACTACCTTGGTAGTGTTGGGTGCCTTTCTTCCATACTTCTTCATCCACATCGGTGCCAACGAAATGTCGGCTCCTGAATCCAGCACGACCTCGATCTCTCGAGTTCTCGCGTTCCTTGCTGCACGCGCAAACCTGGTGATGGTCCTTGAGGGTGCTGTTCTCTCCACTCTGTTCCTTCTAGGAGGATGGTGACATCCGTTCTCACATTCCTGCATGTTTGGGTGCCACGGTGTTTCATGACATCCATTGGGACACTCAAAGTAGTATCCACGATCCTGAGTTCCTATCGGAGTTCCTGCTAGATGCCATTGCAACCATGCATCATCACTCACCTCATCACAGTCCTGAAACTCATCATCTTCATCACCAATCCAAAACTCTTCTGTCTCACTCCTCTCTTCCTGAACTTCTTCACCAACAACCCGCAAAACTCTTCCGAAGTACTCAATCTCTATCTCTTCAGAGTTCTCACTCAGTGCGAATTCCTCCGGAAAGCTTGTGGGCTCGTCTCCCATGTGGTACATGGAGACCATCCTAATCACTGGTCTTTGGGTTCCTTGGCTTGCTTGGCTTGTTGAGGTCTTGTTGGCTGACGAAGGGGCCTGAGTAGAAGTACCTGTAGTGCTCGCTTGCTCGCTCTGGTTTTCAAGGTCAACGTTCCTGGCCTGGTAACCCATGTCACGCATTTTCTGTCTGCACTGTGCTTCGAAATGTCCATATTTGTGACAGTAGTGACACACTCCTGTAGCTGCTTGTGCTTTGCCTTTACCTTTTCCTTTGTGTCTGAAGAAACCTCTTCCTCGACCTTTGCCTTTTCCTTTGTAACCTCTGAAACCTCTACCTCGGCCTTTCCAGTTGCCTCGACCTCTGCCTTTGCCAAAACCTCCGAAACCTTTACCTTTACCTTTGCCTTTGCTGTCAAAGCCGTAACCTTTTCCAAAGTCCTTTCCACCTTTCTTGCCTTTTCCTTTACCTTTGCCTTTATGGTGAACATAACCTTTGCCATAGCCTTTCTTTCCTTTGTACCATGCTTGGTTGATATCCATTGCTGCAAGACCACCATGGTCATCACCTTTGTCGATCAAGTCTGTTGTGGTTCGGTGAGGTGTTCCTTGCTGGGCTGCTAAAGAGTTAGTCCAACGCTCGGTTGACTCATAGTTCACAAGGTACTGACGAAGAGTATTGTACTGTGTCTTCTCATCCATGTTGAGCAACAAGTGCCTTTTCACGTCAGGTTTCATACCTTGAATAAGAGTAGATACTTTCAAATTCTCCTGTACCTTTTCTCCAGTAGCCTTCTCGTACTTCTCGATGTGTTCCTCATATTCGAGGATATTCTCAGCAATTCCTTTGTTGTGAGCGAATTTGTAGTTGAGAATGTTGTGAAACAACTCCAACGATCTCGCACGATTCGTTGGTTGATATTCCTTGAGTAGCATACGGTAAGCTTCCATACCGTTCTCTTCAGCTACATGCTTTACAACTCGGTACGGCCTTCCTTTAGTGTATGAACAAAGAACACTGTACAGGCGTCTGCTTGTTTCCTTCGCTTCTGCAGACATCTCAGCCATCTTCACTTGCTTATCATCTTTTAAGTTCCTTTCGGCGATGTCCATGATCTTCACCATGTTGGAATCCACTGCTCCAAGCCAGATCCGCATCCTGTTCCTGAACTCTGTCCATCCACTCTTCTCTTCTTGCCATGTTCCTGGGGAAAATGCTTCGGGGCTTTTAATCAGCTTGTGCAACTCCACTTCTCCAGGCTTTCTTTGTTCCTTTACTGCTTTCTCCAGAGATGCTCCTATCTCCTCAAGTGTCGTTGCTGCGTTCGTGTGGGCGTCTGCCAACGCTGTTTGCGCTGTCTTCTGCTGTTCCTGAACTGCTGTCAGGGTTTCCTGGAATGCTTGTGTAAGTCCTGCTTCTCTTTGACTTCCTGAAGCTGCTGAGTTCCTGATCTCCTCTGCTAGTGTTTGTATTCCTTGTAAGGTCTGTGCATTGATCTCGGCAAGTGCCTTCAATGCATCCTCCATTCCTTTTGCTGTTTCAAGGTTGCTGTACACTAGTGCTGCTAAAAGTAGCGACTTGCACTGTTTCCTGCACACTGCTTGTGCTCTCCTTTCTCCTCTTGTCTTCCTTTGGTGCTTTGAGCAGGTTGCTTGCTCTTGCGAAAAACACACTAGAATAGTATGACAGGGTGATCCAAGTAATCAGTCCCATTGGGGTTCCTAAGAACACTGCTATGCGAATTCCTTGAAATACAACTCTGTTGGAAATGACTTCCTGAACTATCACATGCACGACGTCGTGAAACTTCTTTCCTACAGTTGCTAGCTTTTCTACGAAACTGTGAACATGTTCCTGTACAAATTTCCTCAGTACTTCTCGCTGTTGTTTTACTAGGTACCTAGGGGCGTAGCCTGACTCAAGGCTCTCACTCTCCTGGTTCTCGGTGTTCTGGTTGCCGTTCCTGTTCTCTTCCGTGTAGTACTCGCCGGTCACGCTAACGACGCTGTAGAGCTCGTTCATCACTTGGTTCATGCACAACAAAGCGTACGGTACCATGACTTTTCCTATCTCCACATAGTCCTTAATCGTGTACGCGTTCGTGTTCCTGATCGTGTTCACGTTGGTGCCGTCGGGGTTCACGCTGCACTCGTTGTAGCCTTGCTGGTAGTACTCGCCGTACACGTCGTAGTTCCTGTAGCGGTTCCGGTGCGTATTGGGCTTCCTTCTGCTCGACCACACTGCCATGAGCTCGCTCTCGTCACTCTCTACGTAAGTGAGTTCCTTTCTCCCACGGCTCACATCCTTGGAGGGTAAGGCGTCTCCAAGGGCAAGTTCTTCCTTGGTCTCCACGTTGTTGCCAAGGGCCTGCCACGGTCTCACCGCCATACTTCCTGCTCCTGGGACCAAGATCATCCCGCACAAAGTTGCGAGGCTTCCCAGTGCGAAACCAACCAGCAGCACCATACATGCTGCCAAACCGTAGCACTTCATGTTCCTTTTCTCTCTCTCTTCCACCAACACTCGGTCGGGGTAGCAATCGCTGCAAGCGTCAAAGTCTCGCGCGTTTCCTGCTGTCACGTTGTGGTTGCGAAGGTGTCCACAACCTCTGCGGTGGTACTTTGTTCCTGAACGGACTGCGATCCTGAGCGTGGGCATGTTGAGCACTGTCTCCGTCTTCTTGGTGATCTGCTCATTTGCGCGCATCTGCTTCCATCCGGCAACGAGGCAAACTGCCATGGCGCCGAGCATCATGGTTCCTATGGCTACGAGTAGCATCATCGCTGCCAAGGAGGTTCCTGGAGGCAGCTCCGCTACCATGTTAAAGAACGGGCTTCACTAAGGGTTCCTACCCACAAAGACTGTCGGACACTTTTGTTCCTGGGCACGGTGTGTCCTGGGGTCTCGAGCCTGCACGTCGCGTGTGCGTGACGGCTGTTCCTGTACATTAACTGTACTGCACTAGCTGTGTTACTGTTCCTGGCAGAATGTTTAACAGCACGAGAAACTTCTTTTGGGAAACAGTCCGCACAAGGACTGAAGTCTTTCGCTGTTCCTGCAGTCACGGTGTGGTTCCTGAGGTGTCCACAACCGTGTCTGTGGTACTTCGTGCCTGCACGCACGGCTATCCTGAGCGTGGGGAGGTTCATGACCGTCTCGGTGACCTTGATCACCTGCTCCTGTTCTTTCATCTTTCTCCACGCCTACACGAGACAGAGCATGGCTGGTGCTACTGTTCCTACTAGCAGTAGCATCATCGCTGCCAAGGTCCAAAGGCGGACACTTTTCCTGGACTGCGGAGTGTGTCCTGGTAGTCTCGAGCCTGTGCGCCCAGACGTGCACCGGCTGTTCCTATGCATTAGCACTGTAGTTCCTGCAGGTGTACTGTCACAGGTGGAATGTTTAACATTGGACAAGATTTGCTAAATTCAGGCGGCAATGTTGCCCCTGCAATGCGGGTGACGATGCTTAGGCACCGCTCTGTGGTCGACTTAAACATCGTCTCATAGTCTTTGCATGCTTTTCAACGGGAGGCTCCTTTTCATAGTTTTCATTCTGCGTTGACCACAACAATCGCTTAGCGACTGCAGCTTGCATATACCGCTTCCTTGCGCTGCCTGACTTAGTCTTATATAGTCATAACCTTTTGCATGATGCACCACATGCTGTGCATTCAGAGTTGTGGGAAACCAGCCCATACAGGAGCTTTGTTGCTCCGAACCATGTGCTCATGTTCGTGCAGAACCTCGCGCTCGGGTACTGCACGCCACCCTGTGTGGACGAAGAGAAAGAAGGGTTTTGTCTTTCTGTTTTCACAATGATTTGATTTATCGATAAACAAAGTGCGAATTTAATCAATCGATATTTGAGAATCGCAAGCTATACAAATATGCGAATTCAATCAATCGATATTTGAGAATCGCAAACTATACATATGTGTAAAAATTCTTCACAAGAGTGCTCGAACTCGGACTCTGTCTATTTTCCCGTCGGGGGTCTCACACGGTAGGGCGAGTCAGAAACATAAAATGTGGTCTGTGCCACTGTTTCGGGTTTCGGTTGAGGCACGAGCAAATATGCGGTAGGATTCGCAATCGCTCAGTTGTGCATGATACCGATTCTGCCCCAACACGCATAACCCCCCCACCAAGATATAGGGCGAAAGCCCTCAAGGGCGGGAGGGTGGGTGAAAATTTTTAGCAAAGCTCTGCACAGTGCATGCCCAAGCTGCGTAGCTCATGAGCTGACTGAAGTGTCGTGTTGCACATGTGCGATGAGCCATGCTGTTTGGAGCGGCGCGGGTATGCACGCATGGTTCAACTTCAATCAACATGTTCAATCAGAATACACGTGTTGTTTGAGTGAAGTTGTGGGTTAAACGCAAATAGATTTCAAATAAATCGTTGTGAGTCAAAAGCTCACATCTCAAAACATGAAAACAAAACGATAAATAATCAATCATTGCGCTGCTGAACCGGCAGCTATGAAAACAGAAAAGACAACTTAGTCGCTCCGCGAAATCGCCGTCTTTCTGTTTTCACAATGATTTGATTTATCGATAAACAAAGTGCGAATTTAATCAATCGATATTTGAGAATCGCAAGCTATACAAATATGCGAATTCAATCAATCGATATTTGAGAATCGCAAACTATACATATGTGTAAAAATTCTTCACAAGAGTGCTCGAACTCGGACTCGGTCTTTTTTCCAGTCGGGGGTCTCACACGGTAGGGCGAGTCAGAAACATAAAATGTGGTCTGTGCCACTGTTTCGGGTTTCGGTTGAGGCACGAGCAAATATGCGGTAGGATTCGCAATCGCTCAGTTGTGCATGATACCGATTCTGCCCCAACACGCATAACCCCCTTTAAAAGTGACCGGTCTTACTTGAGCAGCTTCCAAGGTATCTGTACAGTTGATTTGCACAACTCTCCAAGTTCTTCTGCCTTCTCCTGCAGATCAACGATCGTGCCACCAGTGACTTTCGCTGTCTCGGCAATCTCACCACGACTCGGCCCGTCTGCCACATTGCTAGCAGATGGAACCCTCTCTAGCCACGTCAAGCTTTGATCCAAGTTTTCCATCTCGAAGAAGCGTGCTCCCAAAAGCAGAAGCGTACGTGACTTGCTCGCTCCTTTGATCAAGACTTCTCTCGCTCCCTCGTTGTCGATGAAGTAAATGGTTCGCCTGCCATGTATGAAGTTTCTGAAAGCTTCTCTTGCGAGGACCACGGCGAAAGCTTCAGCCTGAGCAATCACCTGTTCGGGGCTGTCAAGCTTCCAGAATTTCACCAGAGTCTTCGGGATGCGACCTCCGGCCACTAGCTTAGAAGAAGTGAAGGGATCCAGGACCACCACGCCGAATGTGGCGACATCTTTTTCGTAAGCTGCATCAGTGAAGATCAACACCGGTTGTTCCGGCCCCCGGCAGGCGAAGACTCTTGGTTTGCACTCGTCAATCAAGCGGATCCCGAACTCGCAAAGTGTCCGGAAGTCACTCGCGCTGCGATCTTCAGGATTCCTGATGAAGCTTCCAAGTGCACGCTGCAGCATCTTCAATGCCCTTCCTGAAGCAAAGCCCAAAGCGAAGTTCACTTGCCCTTGCAGCGACTGAATCTGCCGCAGATCCCATTCACCATTCAACGCCATGCGGATGAAAGTATCTTTCATCTTTTCCAGCCTTGATGCCTTGTTTTGGAGCACCACAACGCCATTGGAGATGTCGCCTGCATTAAGACGTATTCCAAGTAGATCGAAGCTCTCATTGAAAGGCGAGGTTTTGGCTGGGTCGTTGGAATACCTCCACCCGATCTTCCGCAGCAGGTGTTCGAACGATTCAGAAACAAGCTTCGCAGAAGATTGGATTTCAAGAAGCGGGAAGTCGTCGTAGAAGCATCCTTGTTAAAGAACGGGCTTCACTAAGGGTTCCTACCCACAAAGACTGTCGGACACTTTTGTTCCTGGGCACGGTGTGTCCTGGGGTCTCGAGCCTGCACGTCGCGTGTGCGTGACGGCTGTTCCTGTACATTAACTGTACTGCACTAGCTGTGTTACTGTTCCTGGCAGAATGTTTAACACCCCGCCTTCGGAGTTAGCGAAAGTTCCTCGACTGAGGTGACTCCGACTTTTCCTTGACAAACAGTAAACACACTGCAGTTCCTTTTCACTTGCAAAACAAACACTGTTCCTCATCGCAAACGTATGCGCACGTTCACTCGCAATCCTCTCCAAGGTTGCTTGACTGTACAAAAGACGTTCCTGCACTTTACCTAAATCACCACAGAAACAAAAAGGGCTGTGCCACGGTTCCTGTGTCCTGCTGCTTCTTTCCTCGGCTCTCTGGCCTCAGTACTGCTCGCGGTTCCTTTGCTTCACTGGAAGTTCACTTTGCCTTCCTCTTCGCTGTCTTTAGCTTCCTCTTGGTCGTGAAGCTGTTCCTTTAGCCACTCTTCTTTCATCTTTGCTTGCGCTTTGCACTTCTCCTTTCCTTGCTTGTCCTTTGACGCTGCTTTCCAACCTGTTTCCTTTGATCCTGAATACCAGTACCACTGTGCCTTGGATTCGTTCCACTTCCACTGGTACTTCCTGTTCTGGAAACTGTAGACTGCAAACCAGTTTCCTTCAAACTCTCCTTTTCCTTTTCCTTTCATGAACGATGCTTCGTTCACTGGTCCTTTGGCGGACAGTTCTGGGTCGTCCTTGTCTTCTTCCTTCTGCTTGTGCTGTGTGACGTTCGGTGGCTCCTTTCCTGTTGCTTTTCCTGTTCCTTTTTGCTTCTGGCTTCTCCTCTTCCTTTGCTGGTGTTGTGTCAGGTTCTGTGGGTGCCTGCGACCCGGCTGCTGATCCTCTGCTCTCAAGCTCCTGTGTAAGGCTTGCAATCCTTTCTTTATCCTCTTTGCGTTCCTTCATCATCTCCTTCATCATTTCTTCAAGCTTCTGGATCCTGTCTCCTTCACCTGATCCTGTTGCTGTTGTTGCTGCTGCCTTCTTTTCTGCTTCCTTCTTGGCAATGTACGCTGACGCTGCCTTTTGATCTTCCTCTCTTTTCTTCCTGGCTTCCTTCTCCTTTCTTTTCTTCTCCTGCTCCTTTCTTTCCTTTTCCTCTTTGGCTGCTGCGGCTGCTGCTTTCTCCTCTGCCTCCTTTGCTGCTGCCGCTTCGGTCTCCTCCTTTTCCTTTGCTTCTCTCTCTGCTTTGGCTTTGGCTGCTGCTTCTACCTCTCGCCTTCTCTCGGCGGCTGCGGCTGCTTCCTGCCTTGCTGCTTCCTTGTCTCTCTTCTCCTGCTCGTCTGCTGCCGCTTCCAGAATCAACCTTGCTTTGGCAATCTGCTCCTCTTTTGCCTTCTTCTCCTCTTCTGCTTTTGCTTTTGCTTCTCTTTGTTCCTTTGAGATCTTGTCCTGTTCTTCCCAGTATTTGCGATCATTTTCATCTCGAGGTCGAAATCCTGTGCTTTCTGCTCTTGCCTTTGGCTTTCCTTTTCCTTTTCCTTCCTTCTTTCCTTTTGTTCCCTTCTCGTGCTTGTACGTGTAGTCCTTGTCGACCCACTGCTTTTCTCCTGTAACTCTGTGTTGCCTGTAGATCTCGCCGTTCTCGGAGTATTCCTTCCATTCGCTGGCGTAGTCGTAGGGGTACGGAAAAAGCTTCTTCTCCTCTTCCTTTTCCTTGAGCCTTTGCTTGCTTTTGGCGTTGATCTCCGCGATCTTCTTCTTTCTTCTCTCTTCCTTTGCTTCCTCACTTTCTTCTTCCTCTGCTGCTGCTGCTGTTCCTTCATCGGGGTACTCCCCGGGATCTTCTCCTCCAACGTAGCTGCTGACGTAGGCCTCATTCTCGTTCTCGTTGTCCTGCTCTCGTTCCTGGATGCCCTCGAAGTAGCCTCGGTCCGAATATTCCTTCCTT
Organism: Symbiodinium sp. CCMP2592; assembly: GCA_905221615.1. NCBI lineage: Eukaryota > Dinophyceae > Suessiales > Symbiodiniaceae > Symbiodinium > Symbiodinium sp. CCMP2592. The sequence goes on along the minus strand of CAJNDT010001087.1, from coordinate 71,912 downwards.
TCCTGGGACGTAGGTGACGTAGCTCTCGACGGTGCTGTTCCTTGTCCGTGTCCTTCACGACGTAGTTCACCTTCTAGTTCTCGGTCCTTGGCTTCTCTTTTCCTTTGTTCTTCTTCGTCTTCTTCTTCCTCTTCTTCCTGTTCCTCTTGCTGCTGCTCGTAGAAGTCCTGCATCATCTGGTTCAGCTGTTCCTTTACGGCGTCACATGTACCTAGGACGAAGGCCATGTGTTCCTTGACCTGTTGCCGGTCTCTGTCGTTCTGTTCGGCCATTTCCTGAACCTGGTGCTTGACGTCGTAGATTTGTCCTGTCAAGGACTCCACACAACCAGCCACGTGTTCCTGGCTTTTGCGCAAACGCGCAGCTTCCTCTGTGTTCTTCCTGATCGACTCCGCGATCAAGTTCCTTTCTTCTGAAGCGTTCCTTAAGGCGGTTGCCGCCTCTCTCAAGGTAGAAAGTTCCTTGAACACTTCTTCTGTGCTTTTGCTCGAACTCGCGCTTGCTTCCATGGCTGCTAAGGTTCCTGGAAGGTTTCCTTGACCTTCTGCTACCGGGCGAACTAGTTCCTGGATACCTGAGCGTTCCGCGAGTGTTCCGCAGAGTTCCTTGAGCTGCGAAAGCATCTCACAACATGTTGTTCCATGCGCTGTTCCTGCAGACGTTCCTAGCTCACATGCACTCGTGTCACTGCACATGCCGTCCTGCTCACATGCACTTGCACAACAGAAAACATGTTCCTGAAAGTCTGGCTGAAACTCTTCTTCCTGAACGCAACTCTCAAAACACTGTTCCTTGAAACTCTGAATCTGAAGACTGTCTGAAATACCTGAAATTCCTGCAAACAACAAAGCTGCAAAAGACAAAGTTCCTGGGCTCTTGATCATTCTTACAACTGCTTTAGCTTGTGTTTGGGCCTTGTGTTCCTTGAGCTCTTCTCTACCTACTGGTTCGTTCTCGCTGGTTTGAAAACCTAGCCAGTGCAACAACAGTCTGATACGCTTCGCTGAAAGGGGCTTGGTACCTATGTCGGCTGTGTTCTCCTTGGTTCCTACTGGGTGAACACTAATTGTTCCTTCTTTGTGGAGGTCTTGAAGAAAAAGGGTCCTGATCTGCAAATGCTTGACTCTTCCTACACCTTGCCTTGTAATAATTCCTCTAGCTGCAGAAGAATCCATGTACAAGTGTACCTTGCATTGTTTCCTGGTCAAGAATTCTACTGCTTCCTTCAACAATATAGAATCTGACGCTGCTGACGCTCCTGCGTAGTACTCTGCTTCACCACTGCTCAAGCTAACCGACTTCTGGTTCCTAGAAAAGGAGTAAATGCACTGACCGTCTAGGCAAACAATTCCTTTTTGCTGTAGAAAAACTCAAAACCCAAATTCAAGCGAATATAAGTTGCACTCACTCCGTAAGTATAAAAGTCAATCAACTCATATCGTATCGCATCACTCGGACCCTTCTTTTCTTTCAGGGGGCGCACCGGGTTGCCCGGCCTTAGGCCGCGGGCTAGGCGCACTGCCAACATGCCGTTCGCATGTTGGGCCAACGTAGAGCACAGCCTACGGAGTGGTGTACAACTGGAGTCGCAAGATCGGCCCCAAGCCGATCTGAAGTCTCGACGGGTGTGGTGGGAGGGTAGTCGAGACCCATCTCCCACTCTTGAGCAGCAATGTAACACGACGTGGACATTTCACAAGCTCTTCAAGAAAAATTCTTCTCTCAAGAAATCACTGCTCGAAAATACATTGCTTAAAGTGGGAGAGGCAGCACACGGGTTAGGGCATTAAGGTTTTTTTTTAGTTTTCTTCGCTCGCCGCCACGGCGGCTCGTCACGAACGCAAAAAGGTACTAGCTGTCGTCGCAGGCTAGACAGCAAAGGTACTTTTTGCTGTAGAAAAACTCAAAACCCAAATTCAAGCGAATATAAGTTGCACTCACTCCGTAAGTATAAAAGTCAATCAACTCATATCGTATCGCATCACTCGGACCCTTCTTTTCTTTCAGGGGGCGCACCGGGTTGCCCGGCCTCCCCAGAAAGTAGCAACACGGTACGTTCCCACTCAAGACCAGAGATTACAAGTCGACCAGCGGGATGCCCGAGATGGGGCATGAGCACTTAACTCGTAATGCACCCGAATCAACAAGTGCTCTGAACTCACCGCGTGACGGGTCGTCTGAAGGATTGGATGCGGAAGGGACCCTTGTCCAGTATGTCCACGATGGACCATGTTTCTCACAGCATTCCCATGTGAGAAGCAGCTCTCGAAAGTGATCACTGTTAGACGTTCCTCGCACAAAGCTGAGAAGGACAGCGTCGTTGTCAACGAAGAAAAGGCAATACTGTCCAGACATGTACTGGTGGAAAGCCTTGCGTGCCAGGGCGACAGCGTACGCCTCAACGGGTCCGATAATATGCTTCAGATGCTGCCTCCATCGGTCTGCCAAGGCACAAGGAACTTCGCAAGAAAAGAATCGGGGCCGCGCATCAGAAGGAGAGTAAAGAATACCTCCAACGGTGTTGCCAGACTGTTCGCTTGCTCCGTCCGTGAAGATCAAAACAGGCTTAGGGGCAACCACACAAGGGACTACCCTAGGGGAACCGAAAGACAGGCGATCAATGAGAAACTCGAAAGCCTCGATCTCGCGGGGACCCAGGACAAACCGGGAGGCGTGGCGTGTGGAAGCGGCTCTCAGCTCCGCCAATGCGAGCTTTCCGGTTCTCCCCATGACTTGCGCATCGGAGAACTGGACACGACCTGCAACCCTGGCAAAAGTACGCATCTTGATGCAACCTTCACTGATGCATTCACGGATGGCATCACACACCTCACTGGATCGGCCTTCCTTGTTCCTAATCCGAATGACACTTTCCTTGGCTCCTTTCAAGTCAATCTCGACCCCAAGCATGGAGGCGACGTCTGCAAATGGGTTCAATTTGTCAAGGGATGCGGAAAAACCAAGCACTGAGGACAACACAAGCAAGGTGTCCATGGTGGAACCTGAAAGACAGCACGGGCTCATCACTGGATAATCGTCAACGAAGTTGGCCCAGAACAGGAAGACTTCCAAACCTATCCGCCACAGCAACCTAGACAACCTGTTGAAGTGGAGCACGGACGATGTGCTTCCAAAAGGCAGAGCCTTACCCTCAAACAATCCCAAGTCGCCATTATCCGGATTGAGAAGGGCAACGACGGAGAAGGCACGATGGCTCGGGTTCAACGCAAATTGGCGATAAGCGTTCTTCAAATCAAAGGTGCACAGCTCAGGACACCACGACGAACCCGCCCAAGCAGGGTGCACTCGACCAACCAACGGTGGTCCGCTGGCCATGTCCAGAAAGAATTGATGCTCCGTCGTGTGAGCTCGGATCCAAAAGCGACATATTGCAATGATCTCGTCAAGTGCCCTTAGATCTAGCTTATCCCCATAAGAAAAAGAACCATTAACTAAGTTCTCGGAGTAGTCGTCAATCGGTCTCAACTTGCGCTTGCCTCCAGAAGATTGAATCACGGCGAACCGGCGCACAGGGGCCCATGCGTCGCCGTACCTTCTCGTCAGCTCTTCTTCGGTAAGTGGTCCCTCCAAGAACCCTTCGGCAACCTCAGTCAAAGTCTTATCCCACAGTTCCGAAGAATGCTCACTCAAACCCTCGGACAAAACCTTACCCAAAAGCGCCGGACGGATGTACTTACAGGCCTTAGTAAACTCGTCAGCCGTCCTTTCCTGGGGACGAGGCTCCTTTCTAAAGACACCAGTGGGCTTCTGCCAACCAACCAAACCAAAACCCTTACAAGTATCCTCAAACCATCCATCGTCGGGCCACTTCAAGTCATCAGCAATGCGTTTGAGCAAGAGAAGCCTCTTTGATCCTAACACAGACCTCACACCAGGTTCGAGGCCCTCCTTAAGTCGGGACTCTGGTTCCTCCAATTCCCTGGCCCATTCTAACCACTTGTTGAGAGTGGCCACACGTTGCCTACCAACCCACTCAGGGCCCTTCACCAAGGCCTCATGAAGCTTTCGTTTCACTTCGTCGGGGATGACAGCAAACGTCTCGAAGGGATGCCGTAATCCTTTGGCCTCCTCCAGAAACTCATCCGGTGTTGCATACACACCAACACTAAGTTCGAAGCCACCCGACTCCCCCGTCTCCTCAGTGGCGAGAAGTTTGGAGCCTGCGGGGATGTCACCGATGGCGTGCTGCAAGCAATTTTTATGATCCACAGGCGGAATCTGTGGCACACGACATCTGCAGACGCGACCAAATTCTCTGATGAGGCTCGCACCAAGTTTACCCCGACGCTGCTGTGTGACAGGCGGAGGGCTGGACTGCAGCGGAGACAAAAGGGGGTCAAAGCCACAGTGTTTGGCCACGGCGTGGGCAACCTGCTGACAGAAAAGCCTGGGATGAGTATCAACACCGCCAGTCACAGGCGTGTGACTGTGATTACCTTGGCACACTTGTTGTAAACACTTGAGTGCACTACAAGACGTTAGCAGTTGCCTCCGCAAGCGATGCGGAGAATCGAAGGCACACAAATCGTACACCACGGGAGTGGTGTTGGTGAGCTGGCGCACAGCAGGCATATGCCACAGGAAGCTGGACTGCGGATGCTCAATGGACCAGGCGATGCCCATTTGTTGAACTCGTTTTAAGAAGGTGATGGCATGTTCCAACAAGGAGTCGGCCAATGCGAGCCTTTGAACCTGAGAGGCGTCGGCGCCTCCTACAGGAACTACAGATCCATGGGACAGTCGTCGGAGGCCCTGCTTAGGTCCATAGGTGGCATACGGCAGATCAATGTGCACGTACCGAACATGATAGTTGTCAAGCACATGCGAAAGATACTGCCACGAGCTCGGCAAGGCAAGATCCAGTGAGCACAACTTGGCCAACGGAAGCCGGTGACTTCCCCTATCTATGGGCATGACCTCAAAGCCAATCTGATGAAAGGCTCGGGACAAAGAGCCTGCACGGGCAAACAGCTCGAGCACAATACCAGGCTGGTCAACCGGCTTGGCCTGAACCTGACCAGTAGACACTACGGAATCTGCTACGGGGGCTAAACCCGACTTGGAGGAAGCTAGAGGCGGGGAAGTCACTGGTTGTGCGAGGCCGAGTGGTTTTGGAAACTCATCAGTAGCACACCCCCCGGTAACGACCGGCGCTTCATAGCAAACCGGAGGTGACTGTTCGGCATCAAGAATGTCGGCTTGCATCGGGAGCTGAAATTCCAAATCGGTCAGTGTGGCACTATCAGTCTCACTAAGGTGATCAATGGCGGAGACTGAAAAAGCAACTAACACCACTCTATCACCCGACCAATTCCTAGTGGCGTGAGTCAAACGTCGAGCGGTGAAGACGGCATGACTCCCATTCAAGCTGAGTTCGACTCCACTGCGTAGTTCGCCATCAACATCGCACCAAGCTTGGCCGCCTGGTCTCTCAACCCACACCTGTCCCTGATCGAAGTCAGACAGTGCACACACAGCATTGGGCAAAGAAGAATTATGCGCATCCACATGAGGTGTGGTTTGAACGTTGCGAAAGAATGCTAAGCTCGTGAACTTTAAGCTGGGCAGCTGCTGTCGCACAAAGCGCGCGGCCAACTTTGTCACATTCGGGAAGAGCAAGACATTACGTCGCAGCCCAACCTTGACTCTGCAATAGGCACCTGTCGAGAAGGAGACCCCTTGTGATGGGTCACCTCGGACGGAAGCCTCTGTGGGGAGTGATTGGAAGATCTCAAGTAAATCAGTGGGGGAAACAACACCAGCATTGTTCAGCAGGGTCAGAGCTCGATCCTCGACCGAACCCTTGAATTCGTGATCAAGACTTGCGCTACTGATCGACTCAATTTCATCGATGGCCTTGACCTCATCAGCCTGAAGATTGGTTTGAAGTGAAACGCGTGCAATCTTGGGAGCAGGAGCCTGGGCCCCTAGTCACTCGGTATTGCGCTTTGGGCAGTTGGGGTAGAAGTGCCCGGGCTGGTAACAAAAGCAGCAAACGTGAGCACCCCTGAAGCACTTGTTGCCTGTCAATTGCCTAGTGCATTTGCCCCTCTGAGCATCAAAGCAAATGGGCACTCCTTTCGGGGTGTTTGCGTGCCCGTCCTTTAGGTCCTCTGGCATGGTCACCTCGCGGCGCGACGGTTGCTTACCCTTACCAGAACCTTTGCCCCGACCTTTGCCACGGCCATACGGAGTGGGTCTTTCAAAGGGAATCTTAGCGGGAGGAGGCGACGCGAGAGGAGCGAGCAAATGAGACACCTCGGTCAAATCGGCGCAACGCATCCACGCCCCGTCCAATGGACGACCGGTCTCCGTGACTTGCACTCCACTGCGACACTCATTAGCAGCGGTGACAAACAATTGCTTATCGGCTTGAAGCAGCTGCTGTATGCTGACTCGGGTGTATCCCGAAGGCACCTCACGATATCTGGAGTGCAACAGGCGCTCAGCCCATTTCTCATGTTCTTTGAAACCTAACAATCCGGCCTGTTCCATCGCGAGTCCTCGCCGAGTGAGGGCGAATTTAAGTAACAAGTCAGTGCTCAAGTCGGCCTCACCTCGAATGTCGGCGTTCTTGATGTGGACATTACCGCTATTGTCAACTGTGAGGGTACGATCCTCCTTGTCCCGGGAATTCCGAGTCTCATCGTCCTTGCTCATGCACCAACTCAGCGGAAGATATGTAAGGCGATTGTTTTCATACATTTGACAACACTTGTCCACTGACCTGTCACTCGGTTCATTAGGCCCGGCGATAGTCAAGCCTGGATACCGCACCACTTGACGAGCCAGACGATCTGCTCGGTCAGGAGCGGCAAGGCTCCTCGCTGGTGCATCGGTGGTGCGCTCAACCTGAGATTTAAGCTCGGCCGCGACCAAAGCAAAGGCCTCAGAGTGCAATCGGCGCAGCACCGAAAGCTCCCCCACGGTAGCATCCCTCTTCAACAAGTCCTTTATGGAAGTCACAAAAGGACCCTCATCACTCTGACCCGGAATGAAGCTGCTCACATACGCAAATTTGGCAAGAGTGTTGACGCCACCATCGACAAGCAGCTGAAGCACCTCAGCTTTCAAGCCGAGCTTCGCAGCCCGGGAGCTAAAATTGGCCTCACTCTCAGTAATACTCATGGTTCCAGCTTGAGCCGATCTGACTCTCGCGAACCCATGTGGTCCCCATCGTTGTTGATCACAACGATTTGCAAACAACTCTCTACCGACACTCACACATCGCAACGTCGCTCAAGAATTGTTTCACCTCCACTCGTGTCGAGTCACCTTCAAAATCGCGATGCCACTGACATCCCATCACCGTGACACGCAGGGCCCATGGGCACACCGCACCGATGTGAAGTGTACAATCCTTGGCGCTGGCACGGTACACTGTTGCAACAACATGTGGACAAAACGCACGGGGCCGACACGGCACACCGTGATCACGCCAGGACCGTCCCTTTCACATCATCAATGTTCTGTCGTGGCGGGGTCTCGCTGACACACCGTTGACCCGACATGTGATACGACTCGGGGCAAAATGCACACCGATGACATTCTGACGCGGGGATAGCACACCGGTCATCGACCTCGGTCGGGGCCGCAACGGCACACCGTCCTCAGTATCCCTCTGTGTCACGCTCGCAAAACACAAATCTCAGCTCTGATCCCCTCTAACCTGCTCTCCAACAGCAGGCTCGACACTGGAATCTGTTTTGACAGAGTTGAAGCACCTGGCACACACAGGGTACAGAAACGATGGAACAGCTGCCACCTTCTCGTAGTTCTTCGTGCAGGTCCTGCCGCAAGACAGAGAAGTTCCGCCCTCGTCGGCAATCAAGTGCAGCATGCGTGAAGACCGATTGCGAACCAAGTGCTCTGCCTTCAACTCGCGCTTAGGCGCTTCCTCACACCAACCATCCACGACCCCGTCCAGCGCTAGCTCGAGCTCCTGACAATCGGTCTCGGCATCCTCTTCATCAAGAGACGCCTCTGAGGAAGCTTCGTAGTCGTAGCTGGCGTTGGGGTCGTCCTTCGTGGGGAAGTACCCGCTCCGGGTACTGTCCGGAACAAAAGTCCCTGACCTAATGGCCGCGAGGACTTTCTCGAGCACCCTGACCGATGCTGATACGGCATCGCGGCTGTATACTTGGGCGCTGCGGTCGCCCGGAGCCGTGTGATACCCCAACACTCTCTGATCATAGCTGTCGATGCCGAATCTGGCACACCAAGATAGACAAGTCGCTTTACATGAGTGCGTTCCAATAGGGGAACACTGAGCCTCAGAAAATCCGCACTTGCGGAGCACGTTTCTCAACCATCCAGCAGCGACCGAAGCACTCGGAGGATGACTAGCCCAGTGTCCGGTGGTCAAAATCGCAGGCAGGACGGGCAGCCCCTCTCCAACAGGGACATTCAATTCCTTTCTCAGCATGGACCACGCCTGGAACCAATCTTCGCCAGCGATACCCTTGCGTGGACACACCATCGGCAGCAGCTGAGTTTTCCTCTCAGTGGTGTAAGATGTCTTGCTGCGTGCGATGTCGGCCTGAAGGTAGCCTCCAAGCCCAGACGGGTCGACCTGCGGCTTGTCCTCGCTGACATTGTACATGTTCTGTGTATCAGAATACCTGGCCCTCATAAAAATCGAGAGCAAGAAGAATCCAGCTATGAACCGATCAATGCGATCCCCATCGGGGGAAACTACGAACCTCTCAAGTCGCTGTACCATCTCAGTCGACAACGGTGGGCGCTGGACCCTCTTCCGCTTTGTCAAGTAGCATGCCCTGGCCACACCACTCAATCTCATGCTAGCCATCGCCTCCTGAGCGCTCTCCGCTCCAAGAATGAAGAAACAAAAGGTCACCGCGCTCAGGAAGCTTTTGAGGAAACTCGGCGAGCATGTATGTTCGCACTCACAAGCAAACTCGTACATGTCATCCTCCTTGAATGGAAATGCCAAGACTGCATGCCTATCAGCCCATGCCACGTATCGTATGAGCGGATCAGCCCGACTGTGCAGAGTTCCAACTGCCTTGCCTGCGAACACATGTCGCAGCGACCTTGACACTTGGACCCCGACAGGTGCTAGTGACGTGACCTTCCGACCCACATCGAAAGACTGAGGGCTCCTGAGTACAAGAGCAGTCCACTTCCGAACGGCCGCCACCAGTCTCTTCTCGGTCTGGTTCTCCCAAGAAATATCATGACGTACACGAGAGAATCGATGTGCAAAAGAGACAGCCGGCTGTTTGGGAACCGGAACAGAAATGTTGCTGCTCACAGGAACGAGGGGTAGTGGCCCCCTTCCCAAAGGTACACTGAAATCAAGCAAGCTATTTCGAAATTCAGGTGTCTCCCAAGGCATCCTAAAAGCCGAGCCCTGAGAAGTTCGCAAACATGTGCTGAGATGAGCATCGTAAGCAGAGTCGCTGGCCGTCCTCTGCCTCTTTGCACTTTCTTCGGATGCCATCCTTCAAGTGCTGCAGGCCACCGCTCGCCCCCAAAACTCGGCCCAAGCACTAACGCAATGGTTCTGCCTCGGGCTGCGAATCAAGAGCAGGTTGGGCACAGAAGAAGCTAGCACGGATTTGCCAGCTTGCGTGAAGAATTTGCAGGCGCTCAACAGAGGAAAGGCAGGCCCAAATCAAGCTGGCAATATCTCTCAGCTGAATTGTCCTGGCCAAAGCGGCCTGCATGGCTGGGCCCACCTCTATAGTCGAGACCCATCTCCCACTCTTGAGCCAAAATGGCTAGTCGAGACCCATCTCCCACTCTTGAGCAGCAATGTAACACGACGTGGACATTTCACAAGCTCTTCAAGAAAAATTCTTCTCTCAAGAAATCACTGCTCGAAAATACATTGCTTAAAGTGGGAGAGGCAGCACACGGGTTAGGGCATTAAGGTTTTTTTTTAGTTTTCTTCGCTCGCCGCCACGGCGGCTCGTCACGAACGCAAAAAGGTACTAGCTGTCGTCGCAGGCTAGACAGCAAAGGTACTGAAGATGTTGAGCGCCTTGTGTCCTTCTTTCCTGCCCAATCTGAATCGCTGAAAACTTCCAAAAGGTGGTGTTCCTTGGGCCTTATTCCTGTAAAGTCGTAGTTACCATTCCTGATGGATTCATGGAGATTACTGAGTCCTCTAGGCGTTTTCCTGTACACTAAATGGTATCCTTCAGTTCTCGACATGTACTGCACTAGGTGGACTAAGTGTTTCCAAGAACCATGTGTTGGTTCCGACATCTTGGAGGCCAAACCTCTCACGGCAAACTGCACGTCAGGGCGGTCCTGACTGACATACAAGAGTATGCCAACGCTTTTCCTGAACGATGCCGCTTGTTCCTGGTTCAAGGTCTGAGTGTTGTCCTGTTCCTGCGACTCTTGGGTGCACGGAGTTGGCTTCGAGGCTTTGCTGGTAAGCTTCAGTTCTTCCTTAAGCTTCACAAGATACTTCGGGTCACTCGTGATGTGGAGCTCGTGATTGTGGTAGCTGAATTTCCTTTTAAGGAATCGGATTGTCTGGTGTGACTCTCCTACCTCAAGTTCCTGCTCTGTCAAGAAGGGGCCTTCAACCTTTAGCTCGTAGGTTTCTCCTAGCTTTCCTAGCTTGGGCTCTAGGTGCCTTGTTTTCCCTGCTGCCTGAATGTCATCTACATGCACAACAAGTATGCTGTTCCTGTCGTCACGAAACAAAGTAGGGCAAGCTTTGCTCCTATCAAAGTTCTGCTCTTTGAGGGTTCCTGCAAAATGATCACTCCATAGTAGTGCTGCATCTCGCTGTCCTGGAAGTACTCTCAGCAGTAACAAACCTTCGTTCCTACAACTAGGGTCCTGGTCGCCAAACAGATCCACATATTCCTTCGGGAATTGACATGCACATCGCGTCCTTTGTGGGACCTGCAAGAATGCGTCCTTGACATCAATGGAGTACAGGGAATGTTCCTGTTGTAATCCTAAGATCGGGATAAGTCTCACCAACGATGCGCTCGTAGCTGGGCTGAACGTGTCGTTCCTTACTTCTGCTCCTTTGAACTCTCTCGCTACTAACCTAGCTCTCCGCATCCATCGGCCGTTCCTGAATCGCCAATCGAAGACGAATTTCGTCGTCAACCACTTTGTTCCTTGGTTGCTCTCTTCTTCTTCTGTCTCTCTCTCCTCTTCTCTCTCGAGTTCTTGCAAGGGTTTCCTTGCCAGTGCCTTCATCTCGGTGAGTCTGTTGATCTCTGTGAGCATTGCCTCACGATCCAGTTCCTGCAACTGGGCTTCTGCAACTTCTGGAGGTCCAGAATCTTCGCTCTTGAAGATGTCTTGTTCCTCATCGGAATCGCCAATGTCCGAATATGAATCTTCCCAGAAAATGTCCTCTGTACCTGGTTCTGCTTCAGGTAGTTCTTCATCATTGTGCTCAAATACTCTTCCTACGTTGAACGGAGGGTACTTCTTCTTCGGAGAATCAATCTTCGGGATCTTGGAACCTGTTCCTACATCATCAAATTCCATTTTCCTAAGAGGTGCTGGTCCTCTAGCTGAAAGAAGCTCACTTGCCATTGCGCTGTCTGGGATGAGTTCTTCTTCTGAGGCTGCGTCCATTTCCTTACTGCTGCTACTAGAAGACGTTGGGTCTGAAGCTGCTTCGTCGTGTTTGTTTTGGTCGTATTCCTGCTCAAGTTCTTCTTCTGCTTTTCTCTTGCTCTGTGCCTGCTTCGCTTTGCTCTCTAAGTAGGTTGTCCTAGTAGGTCCTGACTTCCCTGCAGAGTCCCCGCCTTGGATGACAATCGGTCCTGCGATCGGTCCTGAAGGTGCGGAAGGTGCCGAGTCCTCGACCGACTGTTCCTGAGCTGCTCCATCCATGACAGGTGGCGCCTCTGCAATTGGTCCTGGGATATTCTTCCTGGGAATGTTCCTTGTTGCCAGTGTAGTGTGCTTCACTTCCCAAGTGTGAATTCCTACGCTACTTATTCCTTTCACGTCGAAGTGTTCCACGCAACGTTTTGCGCTACGGCTTGTCTTGATGCCGTCCATGTGCCACGTAATGAAGAGGTTGTTGTCTGTTTTTCCTAAAAACACTCCTCTCAACCAAATAGGGTCACCTTTCCTATTGGCACGTGTTCCTGAACGATTGGTCAAAACCAAAAGTGATTCGCCAAATTCGGCGAGTTGGCCCTCATAAGGCCTTCCTGCCATAAATTCATACGGAGTCATTCCTGTGGAGGAATGGCGATGGTACCTGTTCAAGGTCCATGCCGAGTGCCTGAAAGCCCAACTGAAGATTGGATGAGTATGAGCAATATATGTTCCTGTTCTGTGTTCAAGGTGCCTAATCAGGGTTGTTCCTTGTCTCCTAATGGTTTGAATTGCTCTCTCTGCCATGCCGTTGGTTTCCTTCTGGCCACTGACTGCGTCCTGCAAGACTGTTCCTAGACCTAAAGCTGCTCGCTGCTTCTGGATGACCTGCTTCAGCTTCATCATTGTTCCTTCGTTGTCTGCCTTCAAGTTGATGGTTCCATATCCAAGCTGAGTACTCAAGTAGGTCACTCCTTCGCAAAGGTGCTCTACAAGATCTTTTCCTTTAGATGCTGTCGGGATACAGACCATGTTCCTACTCCAAGAATCAACACACACAAGACTAACTGCCGCTGGTGCCTCATCATGACTTGTTCCTGTAAAACAGAAATCCATACAGAAAGTTGGTCTTGAAGATCTTTCCTTCTCTGGGTTCTCACGAAGGTGTGGAGACTCTTTTCCTTTGCATGCTACACACGTCGGACACCACGATGCATAAGGTAAGTGTGTGAGATTATGCACTGCAACTTCCTCCGGCTTTGGCTGTTTGGGTACCTTCAGAGGTTCAGCTTCTAGAAACTCTTTGTACTTCTTCTGGCCTGAAACAAGTTCCATGTGCCTTTCTGCTTCCATAATGGATCTACTGAGCCTTCTGAGAATCTCTTGCTTAGAGCCAGCTTTTGAGACTCCTAGTTCCTTGCACAACTCTCTCAGGGCCTTGAGGCTGTTCTGCTGATTGTACTCATGACCGTTGAATGTAAAAGACAATTCTCCTGCAAGTTCATGCCTGTGTGCTGGTGCTTGGGCCTCTGAGGTCTCTTCCTGTTCTTCTTCCTGTTCTGGAATCGTGTCCAGTTGGTGAACCTTCTGTTTTGGTCTTCTGGCCTTGGGGTTCACTGGTTCAATGAGTTCGAATACACTGCGTCCTGTCCAGGATAAACCTCCTAGTGGTTCTGGGTCTCTGTGAGGCTCATCCAAAGTCCAGAACTTGTCATCCTCAAAGAAATCCTTATTGACCGGTTCTTCTCCATACGTGTACCTGTCTGGTTTGAGGTTTCCAATGTCTACTGGAATGTCATTGGTATCTCGAGGATTGAACAAAGTCTTCCTCAACGAGTTGTGGTACCTCGTGAGTGTAGTGCCATCCATGCTGATTGACCATGCATCCTCAGTGTACTCTTCAAACATCTTTCGATCCTCATCTTCCTTGGGGGTGCCTATGAGGTTCAGTGGAAATTCCTTGAGCGATACTAGCGTAAGCGTGCGGTACTCCTTACTGCCATCGAAGATTGTTCCAAACGGTTCCTCAAGTTCCTCAAACATGATGCTGTGATGCAACAGATACCACTGATCATCATCCTCAATAAGCACTGCTCGATATGCGAACTTTCCTGGTGGAAACATCAAGTAAGTATCAACGTGTTCTGAGGTTCCTAGGCTGAAGTGGACTTGGTAAGGGTCTCGCCAGTTGGTCCAACCTACACGCTGTTCTTCAATGAGTTCCTTCAAGTTCTCGCACAAGTACATAGGGATAGGTTTTGCTTCTGCTTCCCAGTTGACTGCTCTCACAAAGGCTTTTGTTGTAAGTGAGTTGTTGTTGTAGTTCACTGCGATCTTGGTTGTTCCTTCTGTTAGGAAAGTGCCTGTTGCTGTTCCATCTCTGAACTCCCAGCCTTTCTTCAACAGTTTACCTACTGCCAAAAGAGGGTGCACAACCGATGAAATCAAGAACACTTCTTCAACCTTCACAATGTTTCCTTGAACATCCCGAAACTCAACCTCAATGATCCTTTGGTCTGAAACCTTGATCCGAGATCCTTGTGCATCTCGCAAAACTACCTTGGTAGTGTTGGGTGCCTTTCTTCCATACTTCTTCATCCACATCGGTGCCAACGAAATGTCGGCTCCTGAATCCAGCACGACCTCGATCTCTCGAGTTCTCGCGTTCCTTGCTGCACGCGCAAACCTGGTGATGGTCCTTGAGGGTGCTGTTCTCTCCACTCTGTTCCTTCTAGGAGGATGGTGACATCCGTTCTCACATTCCTGCATGTTTGGGTGCCACGGTGTTTCATGACATCCATTGGGACACTCAAAGTAGTATCCACGATCCTGAGTTCCCACCGGAGTTCCTGCTAGATGCCAGTGCAACCATGCATCATCACTCACCTCATCACAGTCCTGAAACTCATCATCTTCATCACCAATCCAAAACTCTTCTGTCTCACTCCTCTCTTCCTGAACTTCTTCACCAACAACCCGCAAAACTCTTCCGAAGTACTCAATCTCTATCTCTTCAGAGTTCTCACTCAGTGCGAATTCCTCCGGAAAGCTTGTGGGCTCGTCTCCCATGTGGTACATGGAGACCATCCTAATCACTGGTCTTTGGGTTCCTTGGCTTGCTTGGCTTGTTGAGGTCTTGTTGGCTGACGAAGGGGCCTGAGTAGAAGTACCTGTAGTGCTCGCTTGCTCGCTCTGGTTTTCAAGGTCAACGTTCCTGGCCTGGTAACCCATGTCACGCATTTTCTGTCTGCACTGTGCTTCGAAATGTCCATATTTGTGACAGTAGTGACACACTCCTGTAGCTGCTTGTGCTTTGCCTTTACCTTTTCCTTTGTGTCTGAAGAAACCTCTTCCTCGACCTTTGCCTTTTCCTTTGTAACCTCTGAAACCTCTACCTCGGCCTTTCCAGTTGCCTCGACCTCTGCCTTTGCCAAAACCTCCGAAACCTTTACCTTTACCTTTGCCTTTGCTGTCAAAGCCGTAACCTTTTCCAAAGTCCTTTCCACCTTTCTTGCCTTTTCCTTTACCTTTGCCTTTATGGTGAACATAACCTTTGCCATAGCCTTTCTTTCCTTTGTACCATGCTTGGTTGATATCCATTGCTGCAAGACCACCATGGTCATCACCTTTGTCGATCAAGTCTGTTGTGGTTCGGTGAGGTGTTCCTTGCTGGGCTGCAAAGAGTTAGTCCAACGCTCGGTTGACTCATAGTTCACAAGGTACTGACGAAGAGTATTGTACTGTGTCTTCTCATCCATGTTGAGCAACAAGTGCCTTTTCACGTCAGGTTTCATACCTTGAATAAGAGTAGATACTTTCAAATTCTCTTGTACCTTTTCTCCAGTAGCCTTCTCGTACTTCTCGATGTGTTCCTCATATTCGAGGATATTCTCAGCAATTCCTTTGTTGTGAGCGAATTTGTAGTTGAGAATGTTGTGAAACAACTCCAACGATCTTGCACGATTCGTTGGTTGATATTCCTTGAGTAGCATACGGTAAGCTTCCATACCGTTCTCTTCAGCTACATGCTTTACAACTCGGTACGGCCTTCCTTTAGTGTATGAACAAAGAACACTGTACAGGCGTCTGCTTGTTTCCTTTGCTTCTGCAGACATCTCAGCCATCTTCACTTGCTTATCATCTTTTAAGTTCCTTTCGGCGATGTCCATGATCTTCACCATGTTGGAATCCACTGCTCCAAGCCAGATCCGCATCCTGTTCCTGAACTCTGTCCATCCACTCTTCTCTTCTTGCCATGTTCCTGGGGAAAATGCTTCGGGGCTTTTAATCAGCTTGTGCAACTCCACTTCTCCAGGCTTTCTTTGTTCCTTTACTGCTTTCTCCAGAGATGCTCCTATCTCCTCAAGTGTCGTTGCTGCGTTCGTGTGGGCGTCTGCCAACGCTGTTTGCGCTGTCTTCTGCTGCTCCTGAACTGCTGTCAGGGTTTCCTGGAATGCTTGTGTAAGTCCTGCTTCTCTCTGACTTCCTGAAGCTGCTGAGTTCCTGATCTCCTCTGCTAGTGTTTGTATTCCTTGTAAGGTCTGTGCATTGATCTCGGCAAGTGCCTTCAATGCATCCTCCATTCCTTTTGCTGTTTCAAGGTTGCTGTACACTAGTGCTGCTAAAAGTAGCGACTTGCACTGTTTCCTGCACACTGCTTGTGCTCTCCTTTCTCCTCTTGTCTTCCTTTGGTGCTTTGAGCGGTTGCTTGCTCTTGCGAAAAACACACTAGAATAGTACGACAGGGTGATCCAAGTAATCAGTCCCATTGGGGTTCCTAAGAACACTGCTATGCGAATTCCTTGAAATACAACTCTGTTGGAAATGACTTCCTGAACTATCACATGCACGACGTCGTGAAACTTCTTTCCTACAGTTGCTAGCTTTTCTACGAAACTGTGAACATGTTCCTGTACAAATTTCCTCAGTACTTCTCGCTGTTGTTTTACTAGGTACCTAGGGGCGTAGCCTGACTCAAGGCTCTCACTCTCCTGGTTCTCGGTGTTCTGGTTGCCGTTCCTGTTCTCTTCCGTGTAGTACTCGCCGGTCACGCTAACGACGCTGTAGAGCTCGTTCATCACTTGGTTCATGCACAACAAAGCGTACGGTACCATGACTTTTCCTATCTCCACATAGTCCTTAATCGTGTACGCGTTCGTGTTCCTGATCGTGTTCACGTTGGTGCCGTCGGGGTTCACGCTGCACTCGTTGTAGCCTTGCTGGTAGTACTCGCCGTACACGTCATAGTTCCTGTAGCGGTTCCGGTGCGTATTGGGCTTCCTTCTGCTCGACCACACTGCCATGAGCTCGCTCTCGTCACTCTCTACGTAAGTGAGTTCCTTTCTCCCACGGCTCGCATCCTTGGAGGGTAAGGCGTCTCCAAGGGCAAGTTCTTCCTTGGTCTCCACGTTGTTGCCAAGGGCCTGCCACGGTCTCACCGCCATACTTCCTGCTCCTGGGACCAAGATCATCCCGCACAAAGTTGCGAGGCTTCCCAGTGCGAAACCAACCAGCAGCACCATACATGCTGCCAAACCGTAGCACTTCATGTTCCTTTTCTCTCTCTCTTCCACCAACACTCGGTCGGGGTAGCAATCGCTGCAAGCGTCAAAGTCTCGCGCGTTTCCTGCTGTCACGTTGTGGTTGCGAAGGTGTCCACAACCTCTGCGGTGGTACTTTGTTCCTGAACGGACTGCGATCCTGAGCGTGGGCATGTTGAGCACTGTCTCCGTCTTCTTGGTGATCTGCTCATTTGCGCGCATCTGCTTCCATCCGGCAACGAGGCAAACTGCCATGGCGCCGAGCATCATGGTTCCTATGGCTACGAGTAGCATCATCGCTGCCAAGGAGGTTCCTGGAGGCAGCTCCGCTACCATGTTAAAGAACGGGCTTCACTAAGGGTTCCTACCCACAAAGACTGTCGGACACTTTTGTTCCTGGGCACGGTGTGTCCTGGGGTCTCGAGCCTGCACGTCGCGTGTGCGTGACGGCTGTTCCTGTACATTAACTGTACTGCACTAGCTGTGTTACTGTTCCTGGCAGAATGTTTAACAATCCTGAGATCATGCCAATCAAGTTCCAGCTCAGATGCAAGATCGATCTTGACAGCCTGTTGAAAGCAAACACAGATGATGATGCACCGAAGGGTAAACTCTGGGCCACGAAGTAGCAAGGCTTGCCGCTGTTAGGGTCCGTGACCATGACGACCCCCAGTCGTAGCGACTCCGTTGAAAGTGGAACTTGACGATACGCTTTTTCCAACTCCAGTGTTCGCCCCTGCCAGACGGGCTTCTTAGCTTTCCAAGAAGAGTGCAGCTCTCCGCGTAGAATTTCTCCCGTGCTGAGAACAATCTCCAAAGCGCCAGTTCCATCCGAGACCCGCGCGATGTAAGTCGCCATCGCCGTCATCCAGTTGACATCAAACAAGGCGAGCTTTTCGAGGCTATGGTAAGCTTCGTTGACCCCGCCCTCCTTGTAGTTGTCGATCGGTCGAAGTTTGGGCCTCTCCGGCGTGCCCTGCTCGATGACGAACCTTCTCGAATTTCACTTCGTCCTCATCGTAGAACGGCCCTGTGAGAAAGCCGTCGTCCCGGTCCTTTAGAGTGCAATCCCAGAGTTGCCAGGTCGCCTCCGGATCTTTCTCGTGCGGATCGCGGCCCTTGAGCCTCTCTCTGCGCCAGCGAGCTGATTCAAGGAGAAGCTCAGGTGTGGATGTAGCCGGCGATTCCTTGGTTTCAAACAAGGGTGATTTGTCTGGCTTGCCCACCAAATCGACGCCCATCATCAAGTCGAAGACTCCTTCATCAGGAAATTTGGTCTCCTTCAGCAATTGTGCCCATAGCAGAAGGTTCTTTCCCTTGATGAGTTCGCGAGTGTGGTCAGGCAGGGTTGAATGCAGTCGCGCCTCCTCGTAGCGAAGTTCTTTCTCCATCTGGTTGAGCCTGTTGAAAAGTCTGAGCCTCTCTTCAGCGAAAGCAGATGGTCCTTCGGTCAGCCGTCTGAAGATGTTCCTTTTGACGGCATCTGGGACGCAGTGCTGGGTGTCAAAGGGATGGCTGAGCTTTAAGGCACAATCAATGAACTCGGTAGGCGTTCTGTACACCCCGAACCTCCCGGAACCACCCCCTAAACCCGAGGTAAACTCCTTAAAGGGCCTATCTAGGGGAGCCTCGGTGCGAAACTCGAGGAACTCAGGGATTAGCTTGTGGCTCCCACGTGGTTGGGGCCAGACAGCGCGTGACCTGCCGGCGGTTCTAAGCAGGATGGCAAACCCGCTGTCGCCGCCAGCAGTTGCGACACCTCCTGGCAAAGTTGAGGCGGATATTCCGCCTCTTCAGCGATACTGAATCTCCACTGTCGGCCGGTCTGATAGACCAGGTAGGGATCGTGCCTATGTTGATTGTCGCACTCCACAGCCATGCTAGACAAGCGAGAATCACTGCAACGAAAGCGACTGTGCTTGGGTCGTCGACCTCCCTTCATGCAATTATGAAAGCGCACGTCTATCATGCGACGCCATTTCTCGAGTAGGGCAGGGTCTCGAGATTCTTGCACGAAGAAAGCTAGCACTCCCCAAATCCAGGAATTATTGGGATTCTCGATGCTCACAAAGGTGGAAGAAGGTAAGGCACGAATCAGCTCGACAACGAAGCGACACAGATCGTTGGCCTTGCGAACCCAGGCCTTGTCGGTGTCCGACAGGTTCGGTAAGCCCAAAATGTGATCGTTGTCCCTCAACGGGACAGGCTCCGGGGCACCTGCCAATCTCGCCTTCTTGCTTATGGGCCTTTCTCGGGCTCGGCTACCCGTACCACAGGGCAAGGCAATGTGAATGGCGAATGGGGGGTGCAGCAGTAGCCTGTCCAGGAGCTGCTTTTGGCACACGGTTTCCGTAAGGTCCAGCACAAGAAGCGGGTGTTCGGGTGCATGACGGTTCCAAGGGGAGTCAACCGCTAAAACCTCAAACCCCAAAGCCTCGCAATGCTTGGAAAGGCGCGCGCAGCCGGCGAAGATCTCGACGAAGAGAGGCTTGCAGGAGTCAGCGACAGCAAGGGAGGGCTTAACGGCGGGATGGGCCTGGGGCCCTCGGGGGGCAAGGGAAACTCCAAGTTCTCAAGGAATGTGCGCGTCTCCTGAGGCATGCAATCGGTTCCTTGGGCCGTGTATCCCACTAGAATACTGCGCTCGCCCTTCCAGGCTAAAGTGGCATGTCGGCAGTTCGGCGCATCAAGATAGCAAAGCCCCTGGGACACCGGCAGGGAGTCTCCCCAGAGAACCTCGCCCCGGTGTTCGAAAGGAACCTTTCCCTGATGGGACTCGATCCAGACGTCTCCTTCAGAAAATTTGGAGAGCGGATAAAGAAGGTTGCAGCTTCGCGAATCGTTGGCGGTATCTTGGTGAAGCTGTTTTTGAAGGTTTGTGAAAACTGCAATGGTTGTGCAAGTAAAATCCTTGTCAAGCTGACGCACGAATCTGGCAAAAACTTTGGTGCTCAAGGGGTACTGCTTGCTGGTGTCACGCACACGCAAGCATTGCGATCCTGAAAAAGCAGAAGCCCCCAAACTAACAGAGCGCCCTCCGGAACCGGTTCCTCGGGAAGGGATTTCAGAAGGCAAAGCTAAACTAAGACGTAGCAAATCATCCGAAGTAACAGTGGGCCGAGCAAGGAGCTGGTCGGCCAACTCCTCGGCCGCAAGACGCCTGCCACCGGTCTCGTCATCCCTGAATGAAGGAGTCATCACGCCGGCAGCTGCAGAATCTGGTCACTGAAACTCCGGGCACTCGGAAGCCGGATGCGGTTCCAGGCACCTCCAGCACAGATGGCGGCCACGGCGACAGCGCTTGCCGGGTTTTGCGAACCCGCAGCCCTTGGTGTTAAAGCTGAAACACAGCGGCTTGCCGGTCGAATCCTGCGAGTGGCAACCCTGCGGGACGCTCCACTTCTTGGCTCCTGAGTCACTGGGTTTCTCCGCTCCGGGGGTGTCCTTGCGAATCTTCAGAGCTTTCTGATTTTTGTCCTTGCCGCCCCCTTTCCCGTCCTTGTTGGGTGGGATGTTGGGCGTGTGTGGATTCGGCGATGGAGGCGGTGATCGCATCAGCGGAAGGTAGCACTGAACTTGCGTGTGATCCTTCCACTTTGCAAGCGAGGCCTCAAAGGGGTACGAGCCATCTGAGCGCATAGACAGTGAGCCACGCGTATCCTCGGCGATCCTCGTCCACAGAAACTTGTCGGCTTCACGAAGCTGAGCAATCGAAACTCATTGATGGCCTGAAGGCTGGGAGCGCATATGCACTTGCAGCAGCTGGTCGTGCCAGGACTCGAGGTACTCGTAACGGCAGACTCTGGCCAGTTCGAAGGCCAAACTCCTCCGCTGAAGTGCCAGCTTAACGGCGTATTCGCCGATGGTACTGCAGGAAGGCTCGGTCGACCGTTTCACGAGCTTGAGGTTCCCGGCACTGTCGAAGCTGACCGCCTGATCGGTTTTGTCAGACGTAATTTCCAAAGCTCGGCTTGTGAGGCGATCCCACGGAATCCAGAGCAAGGACTGATCAGACACCATCTGAGCAACCAAGCCTTGTAGCTTGTGGGAAGGCTCAATGTCAGAGGTCCAGTGAATACCCACAAGTCTCTTCTGAAGAGCAGCAAGGCGTTGTGTGCGCTCGGCCAAAGGCATCCGAACTGGTTCAGAAGCGTCGGTGCGCTCGACCTTGCCACGCATTTCAGCGAGAGCCTGAGTGGTGCTTTCGAACCACAGGCGGCGAGCGATGCTCAGAAGCCCGTCGTCCGGCGCTGAACCCAAAGCACGTTTCAGCATGCTGATGAGTGGACTCTCATCGGTCGTGCCAGCTTGAAGAGGCCCGATAAAGGCTAGGGCTCCGAACGTGTCCACATTGATGGCTGCGAGCTTGGTCAGGGTCTCCTCGGGAAAGTTGAGCTCGATTGCCCTGGCCTTAAAGGCCGCCTTGCTGTCGAGGCTGGACATGGTTCACACGGCAGCCGGCTTGAACAAAACTGCACATGTGGACAAGAGCTGTAGAGGACTCCAGACGCTCGCAGCTTACCCAGTGTACCACACAGCAAGAAAGATTGCCCGGGATGGTGCCGGATACCGGGGATGCGAAAAACAGCTTGCAAGACGCACAATGTTCCATGGCGTCCAACGGCTTGGGGTTAAGGTGCCCCGAGTACCGCCAGCGCAGATGTAGTTGCTCATAGACCCGGCTTGGCACCACCCTTGAGACCACTGCAGGCTGGGAGAGAAATTTCTCCGGTTACCCGGGTCTTTCGGCTGCTCGTGCTGAGGAGGCTTTCTTTTGCGAGAATAGCAATACGTGCGCCAGCTATTTAACTGGCTCGGTGGATTTGGCTGCACCGCTTACAAACAAGCAGATCAGAGGCCGGTACGGCCTTGTCCAGCTCGTCAAAATTGCGGGTGATGGGTCGGCCACACAAAAATTTGGCACCTTCAGCAGCCTGTATATGCACTGTACGACTGTAAATAAGCCATCGTCCAGGGGGACTCCACCGGCTCGGGCCTCCAGGTCCTCTGGGCTGATGTCGGAATCACCAGCTTCGGAGTCGGAGACATATGGGTCCTGCTCAAGGAGTTTCTCCTGCAGCTGAGGGCCTGACTCAGCCTGAACCATGACAGCTAAACGCATCACGCGACTGTCATCAGGCTTAAAATGGCCGGAACGGATGGCTTTCAGGATATCCTCGAAAATCTTCATCAAGCGGCACAGCTCGTCACGGCTGTAGGTCAGAGGGGACCGGGAAGCAGGGTCCAAGTGGTGCCCTGCAATGCGGCGGTCCTCCAAAGAAACGCCTCCGAATTTGGCTAGCCAGCTGAGAAAGGTGGCCTTCATGCTGTGACTGCTGATGCGGGACTCCGAAGGAATGTCAATATGACTGGCTACTAGGAACTCACGCAGGTACATGGTAAGCTCACCAGTAGACATGCGACGTTCCAACCAAGACTGCGAGGCCTCGCTGAATGCAGGCAGTGACGGATTGAGGCCGAGGCCAGCATCAGCTCGGGCTTCCATCCACCGCGGCGCCCAAATCGTGGGGTATACGAAAGATCCCAGGCAAAGCAGCGGCAGAAGTATGGCCTTCCGTTCGCCAGTACCAGTCTTGTAAGACGCAGAGGATGCTTCCAAAAGATGCACGGTTCCCGCACTCTGAAGCTCCAAAGATTTGAGGTGGATTGTATCCGAAAAGCGAGAACAGCTTCCCACACAGAAAAGAATGTGCCCAGCAATCACACGCCAATGAGGATACGGAGGCTTCACCACAATTCTTTCCAGAGCCCGAATCATTGGAACTGACAATGGTGAGGCTTGGACCAGCGGCTTTTTGGTGGCCGCCAACGCTGCAGCAGCTCCTCGCACACGGCCTGACAAAGGTGATTGGCCTGCAAGTCTTGCGAAACCCAGCAGCGCTGACAGAAAATTCCAGCTTTCAAGAAAGGCCTTGGCCGACGTTGGAGCTCCGTGGGCCTGTAAGTCCTGGATATATGCATAGACAGCCGCCTCGATCGCGCGCAAGGGGCGAGCCAAAATCGAACATCAAGCAAAACTCGGCAAACTTCCAGAAAGAGGAAGCTCGTTTCGCCAATGTTGCAGTGCTCTTTGTAGCGAACGTGTCAGCAAAGGACTTCTGAAGTCTCTCAGGGTCAGACAAAATAGCGGCCTCGCCGATGAGAAGCCGCCCCAGCTCCGATGCAGCAGGATCAAGTAAAGTCAGGGTCTTAATCTTACGTAAAGCCTCAAAGCGCACAGAATCATCTGACCGAATCAGCGCAGCAAAACGAGCCCGCTGCCGAGCAAAGGCCTGAGTGGCCGAGGGCAGAGCATCTTGCGGAGCCTGCTGTATCGCCGAACTGACACCGGCAGCAAGCTGAGGCGGTGGGCTTGGGAGGGGAACCAAGGGTGCAGGAGGCCTAGGGGACCCAAAGACTAGACCAAAAACCCCTTGATCCCAAGGCATCCGAATGCGTTTGGCCCTGTAATCGCACAGCTGTTTGTGTGCGACCAAATCTGTTAGGCTGTCAGAGTCACGTTTCATGGCCCACACAGATTCGAGGCCAGAGTCCGGATTTGCTGAACACAACGTTCCAGCCACACAAGACGGCGATCAACAGCTGATTGAGACTGCTCTAAGGCACGCAGACGACCTTCAAGATACTCGGCACGATCACTCAGGACCCGATTCTCTTGCTGAACCTGGTTCAGCTGAATCTGTATGTCAAACACGTGACGAGAAATGGCCGAGATCGTGCTGCAAGAGCTGAGATTCTCAGAGTCAGAGTCAGCCCCTTGGGCCTCCATCAGCCGGCCCACCGCTACGGCTGAAAATCTTTAGCAAAGCTCTGCACAGTGCATGCCCAAGCTGCGTAGCTCATGAGCTGACTGAAGTGTCGTGTTGCACATGTGCGATGAGCCATGCTGTTTGGAGCGGCGCGGGTATGCACGCATGGTTCAACTTCAATCAACATGTTCAATCAGAATACACGTGTTGTTTGAGTGAAGTTGTGGGTTAAACGCAAATAGATTTCAAATAAATCGTTGTGAGTCAAAAGCTCACATCTCAAAACATGAAAACAAAACGATAAATAATTAATCATTGCGCTGCTGAACCGGCAGCTATGAAAACAGAAAAGACAACTTAGTCGCTCCGCGAAATCGCCATCCGCATCAAGGTCTTTAGGACGCCCTGCTGGCTGCTCGTACGAAGGACCTTCAAGTGAGCTTCGAAGCTATTCGCATTCCGGAGTGGAGTTCCGGAGCGGGTTCTGCAGTGTGGTTCTCCGGAGTGGGTTCTGGAGCGGTTCCGGGACGGGTTCTGGAAGGGTTCCGGAGCTGGAGCAGGTTCCGGACAGGGTTCTAAACCGGGTTTCCGGAGCAGGTTCCGGGGCATTTCCGCAGCGGCTTCCGGAGCGGGTTCCCCCCTGCTCAGACCAAAACCATTGTGTCAAGCCTCGCAAGATGCATGGTCACCAAAGACTAGGGCATACAGTGTCCTACACCTTATGCAGTCTTAGCACAAGGCTTGTTATGGTGATATCAGAACATCCATTTGCCATCAGCTACTGGGGCTTCAGTGGGTTTATTTTTTTCGGGCCGGCTGGAGCTTGTCATTTGGTCATTCTTGTCATTTCGAGAAGTTCTGCGTTAAAGCTTCTCCTTCCCCAACCTCTTTTGAAATCTGGGACGGGGCTGGCTACATTCGGAACGGAGACATGGCATGTGTTAAGAATGACACGTGCGATTTGACCGTTTCGATCTCATGCTGGCACACTTGTCACGCAGGCCCGCGGATTTTCCGCAGTCGGTGTTTTTTTCCCCCTACTTCGGAGAAACTCGTGGACGTCACACAGAGGCAGCGGACAGCCCGCTTCTCAGCGCCTCCCGGCGCTGCTCGGTCGCCCGAGCGTATGCCTATAGGCTGCAAGCACCCACATGCTGCCCTCGTGTGGCTCCACCATGTGATAGCGGCGGGCATCGAAGCTGACGGGCTTATCGTGCATGTCCAGCCACCTGCCGCGCAGCTCCCGGCTGCCCTTCTTGTCGGCCAGCCAAGCCGTGGAATCCCCCTCGTCGTCTTCGATCCACACCCGGCCGCCCGTGTAGTCGCCCAGAGCGAGCGCATGACTCAAGTGCCCGGCCATGTTCTGAATGTCGCGGTGCAGGCCCGTGGGGGTTGAAGAGCACGAGAAAGCAATTCACGGCCGTGCAGGCCTCCCGCAGGCCCGTGGCTTTGGACACCCCCGCCACCCCGCGGTGTCCGAAAAGCCCCAGCGATTGCATACCGCTCATAGGCCCCAGGTCCCACTGCTCGAGTGCGCCCCCCGGTGCTTCCAGTTCGCCGATGACAAGTCCAGGGGGCTCCTCCGTGGTGTTCCGGCACGCCAATTCCATGTTTGACATTGACGCGTTTATCACTCCAAACACTCATGCCCCTAAAACACCGCACCCCAATTCTTTTGAACCCGCCCACCTAGGTGCGCTCCGACGGCCCCCGAGTGCCTCCCCCGATTTTCAACATAGGCCCCGCCTATGTTGAGCGGCAGTTCCGGGCCAGTTGGCCAAATCGGTGCCGGCAAGCCCCGGAACGTGCACAGATCCTGGGTCACGGAACCCTCGGTGCCGATTTTGCGGGGTGCGCTCTGCCTATGCTTCGCACAACCTACCGGGCCCGCTGGCCAAAAGCGACACAGCCAGCCCCGGGAAGGCCCGCGCGAGGCCAAAAAGGCTTTGCCGGGCCGTTTCACACCAAACCGTGGCGAGAGCACGATTTCGGTGGGTACGTCCCCTTAGGTTCGGCTCGAGATTTCGTGGCTTCAGACGCTCAGTGTCGATTGGCGGCGAGCCTGTGGCTATCGTCGACCTGATCCGTGGGGGGTTTAGGATGCTCACTGATGCTCCTTGATGCCCGCCTTTTGTTTTGTTGTTGTAGTGGTTTTCTAGCTAGGCCCGCCGACTTTTGCAGTAACATTTTGCTAGAGTGCTTTTGCCGGGGTCTCTTTGGGATTGGTTCAGGGCACCCTAACCCGTTCGGCCCCGAAGCAGGCTTTGATACCCCCGCGTCCCTGCGAGTGCCTTGCCGCCCTAACCCCGTAGGCTCTGCCCCCCAGCTTATCTTCAACTTGCTCTTCTGCGCTCGCTCGGCTTCAGCACGCACCTGGGCACACCCTGCAAGGGCCGGTTCTCGACGACATCGCTTGAGGCACCCCTTTGTTGCTCGCTCTGCCGTAAAGTCTTGCTTCAGTGTCCCTTTGTACCGTCCAGGCACCAATGGACGCTGAGATGGACACTGCGAGGGCTGAGAGCAGGCGCGCGGAGCTGCTTGCTCGCTCGATCCTGATGTACCGCGAGTGCTGGTCGAACCCGAGGGATTCCCTTGACGAGCTTGTGCAAGAACTGCGCAAGTCTGAGATTTTGAAGAAGGTTGCTAAGAAGCATGTGAGGGACGGGCGTCGCGAGCCAGACCAGCGCATTGGCATCACGATCGGGGGTCTGAGGCTGGCCCAAGAGGACGTGCCACCTTGAGGAGGCAGGTCGCGGATATGGATGCAGCAGATATGTTGCGGAGGCAGAGCGGTGAGCGGGGTGCAGCAGCTGCCTGAGGAAGCAGAGCGGCGAGCTGGATGCAGTGTGTTCCTAGGAAGTCGGCTTTGGTGCGGAGTGCTGCAGAAACATCTTCCGTCGGAGTTCGGATGCCATATGTCACACACCATGCACCGCATTGCGCATTCACTCTTGCTTGTTCCGACCTCGCGGTTCGAGGGTATATATCTATAGGGGCGGGGGTTCGGCGGGTGGGCGGGCTTGCGTCGCTGGGGCCTCAGATCGTTTGCACGTGCGCGCCGGCTGTGATCTGGAGTGCCCCAGCCCCTCCCCCGACTCGTTCTGCTCAGGTGCTCCTCTCGACTTCATCGACTTCCTGCGCCTGGGCCTCGGCTTTGCTTTGGGTTTTTTTGGTTTGGTGTGTCCGTGTGTGCGCCTCGTCGTCTGCGCCCCGGTGCCCCCACCCAGCCCGTGCACCTGGCCGCGCACCAGCAGAGCGACTCCTGGCTGGCGGACGAGGCGCACGAGGGCAAGCTCACGGCCTGCCTTTCTACTGGCTGGCCGCGGAGGTCTCGCTGGCTGCGGTGGCTCGCGAAGGTGACCTACACGGACAACATCGCGGAGGCCTCGACCATCGCCGAGGTCCACGAGACCGGCAGGAGCGCCCTGCAAGGCTCGGAGAAGGAGGGGCAGTTCTAGAAAGGCTTGCACTGCTCTATCACTTGCTGCCATCTTTTATACCGTATTGGATCTGTAAGGCTCTGCGGCTAGCCCGGAGGTGCCAAGGTCTAGAGGGCTAGCCAAGGCATAAACTCCCCCGGTAGACTAGGCTTTGTGAGAAGTCAGTGAAACTTCTTGGAAGGCCAATACCTGGGCTCCAAGGGAGCCAAAAGGCAAATCTCAAGGCTGAGAAGTGTTAGGGCTAAAGCCAATGTGGTGAGTGGCTGTAAGCAAGGCTATAGCGAAGGCGATCCGATTTACCTGCGGCAGGTGAGTCGGGCTCCGTGAAACTTGTGTGAGAATGTTAGGGCTTCACGTTGGGCGTCAGCAGGAGGTCGGTGAGCTCGGAGACGAACGTACCTGGGCGCAGAGGATGCGGGTGGGTAACCAAGGGGTGACGGACCTAGAAGTGTCCTAAGGCTAAGGCAGACATAAGGCGAAAGAGCTAGACGAAACGACCTGAGGCAGGTGATCCGTGGCGACGGAGCAAGCTCGACTTGCGCGAGCATCTGGCCTCTCGGAGGCCAGGTTCTGGAAGAGCAGATCAAGGCTGAGCTGACAGTGGCGAAGGCTAGTATGGCGTGAGCTCACGAGGAGGGCCCACTGAAGGCTGAGGCTGGGGCCGAAGTAGTGACCTAGGCGTGGGCGGGTGGGGCTTTTCGAGAAAACTCAAGTGCTAGAGCCAGTGCTGCGATGTGCTACAGATTCACATGCCTTCTAAAACATACGTGAACAAAAACACGAAACGTTCTAGAAAGGCTTGCACTGCTCTATCACTTGCTGCCATCTTTTATACCGTATTGGATCTGTAAGGCTCTGCGGCGGGTCTGGAATTAGTTTGGGATTTTTTTTTGGGGGGGGCATTTTTTTTTTTTTGTGGTTTGCTTGGCCGATCCCTGTGGAGGGTTCATCGGGGACGTAGAAAATTTGCACCGCACCACAGCGCCAGCGCTTCGACGCGCAGGATCCCTGTGGAGGGTTCATCGGAGTTTCCTTGATGTCGTCGTGGTCGTCGTCCTGTTGTTGTTGTTGTTGCTGTTGCTGTTGCTGTTGTTGTTGATGATGTTGTTGTTGGTCGTGGTTGTTGTTGTTGCTGCTGCTGTTGTTGTTGTTGCTGTTGTTGCTGTTGTTGTTGTCGTTGGTTGCTGTTGTTGTGGTTGTGGTTGTGCTTGTGGTTGACAGGGTGAGGGATCAAAAAAAATTTAAATAAGGATCAAAAGATTAAAGCACCAGGGTCAAAAAACTAAAACAATGATGAAAAAATTAAGTAACCGTGTGACATTTTCTGACATAACAGAACCTTGCTTCTTATAGCATCTAATAAACATAACAAAAGACGACAATACAATATAACAGAAGATAACATAGAACAAAACAAGATCTTAGTTTATAGTGTAGTACATTGTAACATAGTACAATATAGTTTGTATATATAGAACATAATATTTGGTATATTATATAACATCAGGTTACATTATGCTAAATATTTTAGGGTCCATTACGATATTATTGCATATTCGATTGGACTATGTAGTATCCTATTGCTTGTATCTTTGTTTCTGTGATTCTTTCATGTTCTTTCTCTTTCGTATTTTCCAACTTTGCCTGTTTATTCTGGATTTATTTCTTTCTTTCGCTCGTTCATTTCTTTTATTTCTTTCTGGTGTTCTTTCTTTATTCATTTCATACTCCCTTCCTTCCTTTCTTTCTTGCTTTCTTTTTCATTTATTTCGTTCTTTTTCTCGTCCTTTCTTTCTTTCGTCCTGTCTTCGTTTCTTTCTTTCTTTTCAGATACAGCAATTCTTGAATTTTTCCAAGGGGGAACACTGTTTTCCTATGGATTCTCTTTCATTTCCTAAGGATTTGCTTGGTTGCTCCTCTGGAAGACATGATTTTCCTACGGATTCCGTTGTGTTTTCCAAGTTTTCCTTAGTTTTTCCTAGGAAAAACACCATTTTTCTATTACTTATGGCATTCGTGTCATTTCTTCAGGTTTTCAGAAGGAAAACATACGTTATCTTTGGTTGTTCCTCGGGAAAATCAAATTTTCGTTACAATTTCGCATTTAGGACGGAATTCGTGTTGTAGCTGTTGCTGGTATTCCGCTTCATCACCTATCTTAAACACACCCCCTCATTTGGCGATTCTGGTTAGCGGGGGGGTTGGGGGGGGCGCAGCCCCCCCCATTTGCAGACACAACGCTCACATGATGGGTTTCGAAAACACTGTTTGAATCAAGCTTGCACGGCTCGAAAAGCGCGGCGGTGGGTCTTTCGTTCTTCCGTGCCTGTTCGTGTCTCGTCTTCCGTTAGCACTCTATAACATAATATAACATAGTAAACCATAAGAACGACATAAGATGTTTCGACATCACAAAAATAGTGTGACATTTTCTGACATAACAGAACCTTGCTTCCTATAGCATATAATAACATAATAAAAGACGACGATACAACATAACAGAAGATAACATAAAACAAAACAACATCTTAGTTAATTTATGTCATTTCGTCTTTCTTTATTTCTCCATTTTTTGTTCATTCGTTATGTCTGTATTATTTGCTTTTCTTTGTTTCTAACTCTCGTTCGTCCTTTCCTTGTGTTTTTTTTCTTTCCTTATAGCTTTCTTTATTTATCTATTTGTGTATTTTTGATTTCTTTCTTTCCTTATAACTATGCTTTATGTATTTCGTTCTTTCTTGCTTTCTTGCTTTCTTCCGCTCTTTCTTTGTTTCGTTCTTTCTTTATGTTTCTTTTCTCTCTCTCTCTCTCTGTCTTTCTTTCTTTCCTTCGTTCTTTCTTTCTTTTTTCTCTCTCTCTCTCTCTCTCTCTCTTTCTGTGTCTTCTTTCCTCCGTTACCACCCCCCTCCTTTCGTGGATACCTGTTTAATTTTTTGTGATCCTTATTTAATTTCTTTTTGATCCTTATTTTATTTTTTTGATCCTTATTTAATTTGTTTTTAACCCCTATCCCGTGGTTGTGGTTGTGGCTGTGGCAGAGGACTAGGGGACCGCATGCACCAGGGGACCAGGAGACCACGGGACCAGAGGACCAGCAGACCAGAGGACCAGGGGACCACAGGACCAAGGACCAGAGGACTAGGGGACCGCGAGCAGAGGACCAGGGGACCACAAGACCAAGGACCAGAGGACTAGGTGACCGCATGCACAAGGGACCCTTGGCCGCACCTCGCAAACAAGGGTAGGCCGCACCTTGGAAAAAAAAAACCATGGCCCCTATCCCGCTTTACTGACCTAAATTCGCCTCGGCTCGGCTTAGGGTTGAGGGCGTGACTTAAGGACTGATTTATGAGGCTCTCTATGCCGAAGAAAAAAAGCCAAGAAGCCGAAAAGCCAAGAAGCCAGAAGCCAAGAAGCCAGCTGTTTTCCTATGGATTCTCTTTCATTTCCTAAGGATTTGCTTGGTTTCTCCTCTGGAAGACATGATTTTCCTACGGATTCCGTTGTGTTTTCCAAGTTTTCCTTAGTTTTTCCTAGGAAAAACACCATTTTTCTATTACTTATGGCATTCGTGTCATTTCTTCAGGTTTTCAGAAGGAAAACATACGTTATCTTTGGTTGTTCCTCGGGAAAATCAAATTTTCGTTACAATTTCGCATTTAGGACGGAATTCGTGTTGTAGCTGTTGCTGGTATTCCGCTTCATCACCTATCTTAAACACACCCCCTCATTTGGCGATTCTGGTTAGCGGGGGGGTTGGGGGGGGCGCAGCCCCCCCCATTTGCAGACACAACGCTCACATGATGGGTTTCGAAAACACTGTTTGAATCAAGCTTGCACGGCTCGAAAAGCGCGGCGGTGGGTCTTTCGTTCTTCCGTGCCTGTTCGTGTCTCGTCTTCCGTTAGCACTCTATAACATAATATAACATAGTAAACCATAAGAACGACATAAGATGGTTCGACATCACAAAAATAGTGTGACATTTTCTGACATAACAGAACCTTGCTTCCTATAGCATATAATAACATAATAAAAGACGACGATACAACATAACAGAAGATAACATAAAACAAAACAACATCTTAGTTAATTTATGTCATTTCGTCTTTCTTTATTTCTCCATTTTTGTTCATTCGTTATGTCTGTATTATTTGCTTTTCTTTGTTTCTAACTCTCGTTCGTCCTTTCCTTGTGTTTTTTTTTCTTTCCTTATAGCTTTCTTTATTTATCTATTTGTGTATTTTTGATTTCTTTCTTTCCTTATAACTATGCTTTATGTATTTCGTTCTTTCTTGCTTTCTTGCTTTCTTCCGCTCTTTCTTTGTTTCGTTCTTTCTTTATGTTTCTTTCTCTCTCTCTCTCTCTGTCTTTCTTTCTTTCCTTCGTTCTTTCTTTCTTTTTTTTCTCTTTCTCTCTCTCTCTCTCTCTCTCTCTTTCTGTGTCTTCTTTCCTCCGTTACCACCCCCCTCCTTTCGTGGATACCTGTTTAATTTTTTGTGATCCTTATTTAATTTCTTTTTGATCCTTATTTTATTTTTTTGATCCTTATTTAATTTGTTTTTAACCCCTATCCCGTGGTTGTGGTTGTGGCTGTGGCAGAGGACTAGGGGACCGCATGCACCAGGGGACCAGGAGACCACGGGACCAGAGGACCAGCAGACCAGAGGACCAGGGGACCACAGGACCAAGGACCAGAGGACTAGGGGACCGCGAGCAGAGGACCAGGGGACCACAAGACCAAGGACCAGAGGACTAGGTGACCGCATGCACAAGGGACCCTTGGCCGCACCTCGCAAACAAGGGTAGGCCGCACCTTGGAAAAAAAAAAAAAAAACATGGCCCCTATCCCGCTTTACTGACCTAAATTCGCTTCGGCTCGGCTTAGGGTTGAGGGCCTGACTTAAGGACTGATTTATGAGGCTCTCTATGCCGAAGAAAAAAAGCCAAGAAGCCGAAAAGCCAAGAAGCCAGAAGCCAAGAAGCCAGGGAAGCCGAGAAGCCAAGCCAAGCGCGCACACAAGCCAAAAAAAAAAAAATGCCCAAAAAACAAAAAATCCTAGAATAAATACGCCTCCCTCTGCGGCTAGCCCGGAGGTGCCAAGGTCTAGAGGGCTAGCCAAGGCATAAACTCCCCCACTTCAGGGACAGATCCAACCGGTAAGGCAGCAGGCAAGTATCCCCCACCGCGGGCGGTGGAGGTGGACCTGAGCAGGCAGGAAGAGCAAGGTCAAGAAGCATGCAAAGTGTCGCAGAGCAAGCAGACGGGAAGGCAGCGGTCCTCTTTTCACTTCAGCATGGCTGGCTGGAGTCGGTCTCGGCGAAGCCGTCACTCCGGTCTGGGCAACAAAGGGCTTGTTGTGTCTGGGGATCCAGACCAAGTGGCTGGGAGGCCGCAGATGCAAGGCGGTGAAGGCTGATCCGCACTCGTTCTCGAGGTCTGTGGCTGAAGGCTCGAAGCCGACCTCGGCTGAGGTCGTCCGCCCATTGGTTGTGTGCTCCTGCAACGTGAGACACCTGTAGGTCAACTCCATGGCAGGATGACCACGAAGCTATCAGCTGTAGGAACTGTGAGAGGGGCCAGCTGGTTGTGAAAAGCTTGTTGATGCCCGCCTCTGATGGCGTGTTATCGCTCTGCGATGGCAAGCAGACCGAAAACTGCGAGAAGGCGTGGCGTTCTCGGGCTGTCATGGCAAGTGCAAGCTGAGCCAGCGTCT
Organism: Symbiodinium sp. CCMP2592; assembly: GCA_905221615.1. Lineage (NCBI taxonomy): Eukaryota > Dinophyceae > Suessiales > Symbiodiniaceae > Symbiodinium > Symbiodinium sp. CCMP2592. The sequence goes on along the minus strand of CAJNDT010001087.1, from coordinate 38,873 downwards.
CAAAGCAGGCAATGTATTTCTGGGCATCCTTGGTGAGAAAAGGCCATGTGCTCCTCACCTCGTCCATGGTCCAGGCTTCGGCAAACCAGGCCATGCTGTGTTTGGTGGTGATCCATCCCCCGATGCCGATTCTGTCCCCTTCAGCCATGGCGTCAGCTCTGGCTAGGCACGCGACAAGGGGCGGAAGTGATAGGCTGGTGGTAGGGATGGCTTCAATGCGTGGTAGTAGCCAACGTAGGCAGTGTTGGTCAGCTTGATCTCAGGGCAAGTGGGATCCGATATGCGGACCCAAGTAGGTCCCGAGGACTTAGGCTGTGGCGGGAGGTCGGCTTTGCAGTGCACTGGTCGACTGCCGACCTCGATGATGCGGGCCTTGAGCGGCAAGTTGACTCCTGGTATGAGCCTGCAGACGACAGCTCTGGAGTCGAGGCTGTGGAGGAAGGCTGGCCACATTCGAGGGGAGATAGAACAATTGCTGCCTGGAGGGCTGTTGAGGACACTGTACAGAGGCGCTACATGGGCTCGCAGAACCTTGCTGATGGCTGTCGCCCACATGAGTAGGCCTAGATCTAGGTCTTTCCTGGGGACCTTCTTGCGTGCCAATAAGGCCTTAAGCTGACCACAAAGCTTGGCTCGTTTGGCCTCGTAAAGCTCGACCGTTTCCAGGCGAAAATTAAAGTGCCAACCGCACCAAACCAGGCTGTCCCCTACTGAGGCCTTTTTCCAGCTAATCGGAGCGGCAAGGCTTGACAGCGTAGCTATGAGAAGGACTAAGAGTTCCGGCGCGAAGGCGCGGAGCAAGGCTGAAAGGAGATCATCGACATAAAGCCAGGCTTTGTGCGGGGCGGGGGTCTTCGTGGGAGGCGGAACGGCTCCAGAAGGCACGGCCTTGACCGGCGGGTGATCAGCTTTGGCATGGGGCATGGGGGAATTGTCCGGCTGGCTAGGTGGTGCATTGGGGTAGGACGGGAAAAAGCTGGCCGGAGGGCTGAGGGGAAACTTGTCCGGTGTGAAGTAGGCTCCGGGATTCCCTGGCCACTCCCAAGTCAGGGCGCTTGATGAGCTGCCAGAGCTCATGGCGATTGATCGGCTTGGACTGGGCCTCCGGATCAAAGAAAAGCAGGGGAAAAGGCTGCTGGTGTGTGGCTGCTGTGACGACGGCTGACATGTCGATGAGCTGACCCATCATCGAAAAAAGGCCTGCCTGTGGAGTGGCGTGAAAGGCTGTGGATGACGAAGGCTCTTCCATGGGGAGGTACTCCCCTTCGGCTTGAATTGGCTGTTCTGTGACTGCCTCTGCTTCGGCGTCGGCTGGAGGCATAGAAGGCTGGGAAGGCTGGACCCCTTCGGCCTGGGAAGGCTGGGCCGTGTCGGCATCATCAAGGTCTTCCACGTCCTGAGGCGGGACGTAGTCAAAACAGGCTGGAATAGGCCCTGTATAACACCCGTCTTGGGCATGATAGAAGGCTTCCTGGTTCTGGTAGACAAGAAGGCTACGTGGGGATAGGCTGGAAGAACTATCGCAAGGCCGAGCATCATCCTGTACGGCTGTGTCGGCTGCCGTCTGCGCCGAGGCAGAATGCAAGGCTTTGAGCTTGGCTAACTCCTCTAAATCGAGGGTCTTCAACCAATCTGCGAAGGCATCGTGGTCTGACGCCCTGGCTTTGGAGGACGCTGAAGCTCCCATAGGGGCTGTGAACAAAAGAGCTCTGGGGGTGTGCATTGTATCCGCCTGAAGGAAAGACGCTGACATGAAGCTAATGCACACCCGGGTCCTGTAGCTTTGAAAATCTTTTACAACTCTGAAGAACGCCTGCGGGTAATCAACATGTCTTTCGCATGCTCAAGTGAAAATGAGTGCATCACAGATAAAACAAATGATCACAAATACGGTATGCTACATGGAGAAATCATAAACACCCCGCCTACAGACTCTCATGGCCTTGGCATGGGTTTCTGTACTATGATTCTCCGTTGCTCAAACAAATACACAACTAGTTCACGACTGCACTCATGAGAAAGTTTACGCGTTCTCGAGCTCTGCCTCAATGGGTCGTTGGCTCACTACAACTGCTACGTAGCACTGTACATCTACAACTAGTTACATCACTTCCGAAGGCTAGGCGCAGCCGACGAAGTGATAAGCTTGACTCACCCAAGCGAAGGCGTTTCCAAGGTTCAAGTTTTGCGCTCGGCGTACAAGTAACACAAGGATCATTCAAGTGGGTTGCATGCAGCTCGCAGCTGCCCCATCAAGACATTGGCATTCCTATGGAATCCGCATACAAGGATTGCGATGCCTATACGCATCAGGTGGCACACTGCCTACCTATGAAGACTCCCAGCTGCTCCACAGCTGGCTCAGTGGTTGATAAGTCGATGCGGTATTGCCACCAAAATGGTGGAGACGAGTTGTGCTCAACAAGTCTATGTACAGTCGTTCCGCGGCCTTTGTACAAGATCCAACCGATCGGCTCAGTGCCAAAGCAATGAACCCATGGATTGGCGCATCATGAGCATTATCAAGTACTGCCGTAACAGCATTTGCACTTCTTGAAGCCTCGATTGATGGCTTCTTGCCTGCTGATCCTTTCAAGTGCCTTTGCGTTCCCAAGCGTTCCACATGTCCGCCTGTGATGATATGACTTGCCTCTGGATTTGGTAACCCATACAAGCTGCTCAGCCCTCCACTCATCGATAACGTGCCTCGGAGGCGGGAAAGACGTTGCTTTCGGCATCGCACCGGCACTCGAAGAGCTTGCACTGGGGTCTGTAGCATCATGATCATCGGCACGCGCTGCTGCGCTGCTGGACGCACTGGTGGCACTTTCTGCAGTGGGCTTGCTAAGCTTAGGGTTTTCGGCAGGTTCGGGACTAGCTAGCGAAACCGTAGAACCCTCAACCTTCACATGCACGGCAACACTCGGCGTGGGTGTGTTGCTGCTTGCCCCACTGCTTTCCTCACTGTCAGCTTGCTGCCTCAACACTGCAACGCGATTGCGACTCAGCAGTGTACAGCACAACATGATCAAGATCAGCAGTTGTACGATCAGCATAATCCCGGTCGGATGCTCAAGTGCAAAATCGTGCACAAGGTAACACATGTACACAAACCATTCAAGAATCTGTGCAAACACTCCAAGATTGTCGTCGTCCTGGCTCAAGGCGTCCTCGGCATTCTGCGTATTGGGCTCATCGTTCGAACTTGCAACGCGATCAACTTGGAGAAGCATGGCTAGAACTTGGATGATTTGCTGGGCACTGAGCCCTCCTTGCTTGACGACTCGGGAGACATGCAGTCTGTCCTTTGCTGAGAGGAGATAGGACTCCCCAACCACGGCATAGTTGTTGTCTGCACATCTGATTCCAATCATGCCTAGCAGCTTTTCAATCCGCTCTGCCTTCAGTGGCTTTGTGCCGAGGTCCGACACGTTTTCAGCTGTAGGGACCGGCCCTACGGACAGCACATTGTCCTTCGTCATTTGCTGAAGCCAAAGAAGCTTGCCACTGATGTGGCGCATTTTCCCAACTCCCTGTCGGCACGCCAGGGCTCGACACGCCGAATTATCAACAAGGCAAATCTGCTCAAGTGTGTAGTCAGGAAGAAGGAATCGGATGCATGCTGACAAGAAAATACCTTCTGCTGCCGCGGACACAAGGGAATTGTATTCCGCTTCGGCGCTGCTCAAGCTGATGGTTTTCTGGGTTTTGCTATGTGCATATAGCAGCATGTTATCCCAGAGAATCGCGCAAGAGCTCACTGACTTCCTTGTCTTCTTGCAGCCGCTCCAGTCGGAGTCTGAACAAACTTCAAGCACGGTGGCATTCTCCTCGCGGGACCTGTCGCAGATAAGGCCCTTGCCGGACACAGGCTTTGAGAGCCCGATCACATGGTTGCGGTGGCAATTGATGTACGATGCAACGTGCCGCAACAACTTCCACGATCCTTCAGTGGGCGAGTGAGAATATGTAGTCAGGTATCGAATCGCAAATTGACAAGCCACAAGGTCTGAGGACATATAAGCGAGGATACCGACACCTGAACGATACCGGCTGGCAGTGGCTGCATCTAACTCACGATCAGATGCGAGCTCGGTGGGCAGACCTCCGGTCGGAAACGGAGCTGCTTTGAACCTTTCTTTTGCATTTGCTAACCCGGTGACTTGCATGAGGCGATCAAGGTATTTGATGTCAGGCTCTATCACTAGCAAAGTGGGGCTTACAAGGATGTGGCGCCTTTTCAAGAAAGATACTTGATCCCCTATGTGTTCAATCCACTCGCTAGACACCTTAAACTTTGATTTCAAGTGACTTTCAAGAACCTGCAACCTTTCGGTCTGGCCAGCGGCCAGCATGTCGTCCACATGCACGTAGCCTCCGCCTGCTCCACTGGGCAGCCTGAACAGTGCGGGGCTTTCGGGAAGCAATTCGGCTCCGACAGCAACTTTCATTTCATTCGTAAAATCATTGTACCATGTCACACTTCCGTCCCGTTGCCCTGGGAGCATCCGCCACAACTTGAACCATTTATCACCTATCCGGGTGACGGTCGGGTGCTGCTGGCTGCACTGGAGAAAAGCATCGCTTACATCGAGCGCTAGCATCGACCAGCCTTCCTCACGGCGTCTCAGAAAGAGCGCTGGAATCACACGCAGCATAATCTGGTTCGTTGTTGGGCAAAACAACCCAGGCCTATCGGGATCTAAGTGTGCATACTCCCGCGCCACGAGGCGAGAACGCCTCAGCCAAACTTTCGATCCTTTGTAGACCTTTGGCCTCCATGTGCGCACGCTTTTGGTCGTAAGCGTCCTGTGGCCTTCAAGTCGATTTGGCACTTCACTAATGACCCCAATTCCCGACAGCCGCTGAAACTCAAATTCGTCTGCTACAGCATCTATCTCATCAAGTTCTGCAGGGCTGCAAATTGGCTCACTTTCAGAAAATGGCCTAATCAAACAAGATGGCACTTCAAGCTCGGCTTCACTTTCATACTCAACCCAGTCAGCTGCATCAGCACATTCAAGATATTCTTCGGCTACCTCACCTTCAAGGACAACCTCTTCATCTTGATGAAACAACTGATTTCCACTTGCGTCTGTCTGAACAGCATCTAGCCTCAGTCGCTTTCGGGCCGGTGGCTCGGCCTGCACAGGTGCCGGGCGAACTGTTCCGCCAGTGCTGGCAGATCCATCGCTGCTGCTTGCGGCAGCAGGTGGTATTGGCGCATCCCCGCCAGCGTTTGCACTCTCTTCGACCAGCATCGGCGCTGGAGACTCCGGAACAGGTGACAATGCAGGAAGCATATCGGCCGGTGTGGCAGGCTCAGTAGCTCGGCCAAGCGAGGGGTTCACTCGCAAAGGGGTCGGAGGCTCTGGCGAAATCAGCAATGGAGGTGGCGGAAGAAATGCAGACAAAGCAGTATCATCTGGCACAAGAGGCTCGGGACGCAGCATGGGCCTCGGCCCATCATTGGCAACGACTTCTGGCAACTTGGCTTGGTCGCTGGCCTCCTCACTCTTGCCTGCAATCGACTTCTGGAGCCTAGACTGCCCTGACTGCCCCGCCAGGAACGAGGCTTGTGTCCAAGGCATGTCGTGAACGTACTCAAGAAAATTTGCGTCAAATTGCTTAGGCAACCGCCGCACACTCCGGCTGGAAATCAGAAAACCTCCTTGCGTGGCCCCAAAATGCAGATCTGAAATTCCAAGCTTTCCAAGCGAAATCATCTTGACCCAACGGGCTTTACCTTTGATTGAAGACTTCACTCTTGCATACACAACTTCGCAGAAATTCACTAGCTTGCCAAGATATGGTCTGCCGGTGATGATCTCGAAGGGGCTGTGCGCTTCAGTCCGCGCATACCTGGTGTGCAACCATGCTGCATGCTTCCAAGCCCACGCGTGGACCGGGGACGTCGTTGAAATTTTCTGGCCCATTTCATGCTCGACCTGAGACAAAAGTGTCCCGGTCAACTGTCTGAGCTGCTCGACTGCCTGTTCTGCTGGATTGCCTTCATGGCTGTCCTTCTCGACTTGCTCGAGGTGCGTAACAAGCTTAAGCTTATCCCTAAAGTCCTTTACACCCTGTTGCAGCGCTCGGCAAGTGGGCTCGCCGTCAGATCGCAGGGTGACTTCGGAATGACCGCAAAAGCTGATGAACTTACAAAGCTCGGCAACTAGAAACCGAAAAGCTACCGAACCTCCCTTGGCAGGTGTAGGGATAGCAGCACAGGCACCAGTGTGGGCATCCTTGGCAATTAAGCAAATAAGCTTTTCCCCGCGTTCACCATCAGGCCTCTCAGTGAAGCAATAATCAAATGAACACACGCTGCACTGTCTGGTCTCGGGCCTGGCTTGTGTGTGCTTGTCAGCACGGGCCTGGAACTTGATGCAGTGCTCACACCATGGCTGGTACGGGATGTGATTCAGGCAGTGCAATCTGATTTGCTCGGGCGTCGGAGAAGCTACTGGGGCTTGCTGACGCGGCTCGCTGTGCAAAGCAATCGAATCATGCTGGACTTGGTGACGCTCCAGCAACTTAAGCTTGTCAAGATGGCTTGCTATCCTCGACAACACCGTGGCTTTGCCGCCACTCTGGCCTATGCCTAGAGCTTTGCACGCAGCACGCAATGTCTTAAGATTGCAACCTTCATGCAGCTCAACTCCATCAACAACGATGTGGCCTCTGGCGGGCTCTGAGTTGTCTGGCGCTGCACTTGCGTCGGCAGCGATGGGGGCTTCACCTGGGTCAACCTCTCCAATCCCTCCGGCCGGCGCATCTTCAAGCAATTCATCAAGGGACTCAGCAGGGAACTCAGGAAGCCCTGCTTCGGACATGTTTGCATCCTGCTCGGCCTCTGGCGGGCCGGTTGCAGTTTGATTAAACAGCACATCAACATCGATCTTGTCACAAGACGCAATTGTGATCACATGCCGCGTTCGCTTCGGCTCGAACTCGGCTTCGGGCTGTTCAAGCAAAGACAGATCCTGATTCAACTCGATGACATTCCAACTCGAACCGTCCTGCACAAGCGTCGTGCGGTACTGCACTCCAAGGCTCAGGTGAGGCACTGACAATGCCACTGAACAATCAACGAAGCAATCGCTGAAGTCCCGCCGGGCATACACAAGAGGAGCAACTTCATGAAATTCCTCAGACAACTCAAGCCATGGGCCTGAAATCTCAAGTGCTCTGACGCCTGGCTGACCATCGGCCTCGGAGGCCGTGACTCCTCGGATGAAACCTTTTGCACGCAAGCTGTAGTTCTTGTAAAACAGTGGGACGCGGACTCTAGCATCAGGGCTCGTGAGGTGTGGAACCCTGTCAGCATCATGGATAATGTCCCAACCGTTTCGCTTCATCAGCTTGCCAACACAAAAGAGAGGCTGGGTAACGCTCGAAAGCAGCCAATGCTCACGAAACTTTACCCCAGCAATCTCGATCGTGGCCGTCCGCATCTCTCGGCCTGATATGCGGTTTCCTTGGGCATCGCGGTACCACTGGGAGTCGGCACCGCCGGATTGCCCGATCGTTCCCCAACTCATCGGCAAGCATGAAGCATCGGACCCTGAGTCCACAACAACCTCGATGTCAACCGGTTCGGCGTGCGCTGCCGCGCCGCTGGAACGCTGCACGGCACACAAACTTCTGGCTGCTGTGGCTGCATCCAAGGCCTCGATGGCCTCTGCAAGGTCAGGCAACTCGACAGGGCAAGGCTTTCTGGCGTTGTCGGGTGCAGCACATTGCAAATCAAGAGATTCGCCATGACAGATTGTCCACTCTCCATCCCCATCTGTGCATGCTAGGTCATGGCACACAGCTGTGGTCACCGGCTGAAGATTGGGAAGCTTAGGGTACCCGTGAGGCTTAAGGGCTAGGACCTTCACGAGGTCACCAAAGTCCAACAAACCCTGGGCTGCATGGCTTCCACCACATCTTTCCTCGTCGGCACCTGCGCACCTGACTGCTCGAACACTTGCAGGCACGTCAAAATATTGGATGGACAACTCTTCCTCGGTCATGTCAATCTCAACTGACGACTCAAGCTGCACACGATTCACATTCTTGGCAGCACTCGGACCTTGAACCTGCGAGGCAGACGGACCAACGGTGCTAGGCGCAACTGTGCTGGCTGCATCACTACCTGCATTCTGGACTTGCTGGACTCGGTACCAGCACTCGCTTTGATAGTGGCCCTTCTTGCCGCACGAGTGACACACAACATTCTGCTTGTTGCCTGATGGCTTGCCTGTCTTGCCACCCTTGCCTTTGCCTTTGTCACCTTTGCTGCCTTTTCCTTCGGGCTGCTTGCCACCCTTGCCTTTGCCTTTGTCACCTTTGCCGCCTTTTACTTTGGGCTGCTGGTTGCCACCCTTGCCATACTTGCCTTTATCACCTTTCTTGCCCTTTTTCTGAAGCGCATCCACTTCCATAGGCACTGGACCATCATTCGATGCACGGGTTTTGGAAAACAGACTGTCCCCTGCAAAAAGATTCTTAGAATCCCACTTAGTATTCATACGCTCAAAATGCAAGGCTGTTTCCCTCAAGGTATCATACGTCACATCTTCAGTCAACACTGTTGCAAGATGATTCCTCATGTTGTTGCTCACTGATCTCAGGAAAATGCTTGATTTGAAATCATCGTCAAGCTTCTTGGCGCTGCTGCGCTCGTACTCGTCAATGATCCTTTCCATATCAAGAACTTGCGGCAGCAACGGCTCGTTAGCACGAAAGTGGCTCATGCTTGTCAGGGCGCTCAAGATTCCAAGCGATCTAGTCTTCGAAGCAGGCTGGTAAAGCTGCACAAGTTGGCGCAACGCTTCAAACCCATTCTGCACTGCAACTCTCTGGATCAGCTGAAGACCACGGCCTTTCACAAGGCTCGCAAGCAAAGCAAATAGCTGCTTGGACCTCTGCTCTGCTTCAACGCTCGCATAGGCTTCCCCTGTCATGTCTTTGGTGGGGTTGTGCTCAATGTAGCTCAAATCATCAGTGAAAGCCGGATCTAAAGCACTGAGGTACTGCTTCAAGCTCCACAGCCACGACGACCATTCGCCGTGCTCAGCTTCACGCGTTGCAGGCTTAAACACATCTGGTTTCGGCAACAGACGGGACATGTCGCCTCCACCCAGACCTGACTTGCGCTCCTTGGTTGCTGCGGCCAGCGCTGCTTGCGCGGCTGTACTCGCCGCTGTTGTTGCTTCCATCATCTGTCTCATCATCAACACAAGATCGCTCTGGCTGATATTCAGCATCCCTGCTCCACCACCTGTCGGGCTGAACGGGTTCCCGGGAGCCTGCGGGGCTTGAGGGCCCTCAGCAAGCTCGGGGTCATCATCATCATCCACACCTGCACCTGGTGCAACACCTGCGCTTCCACTTGCCATTGTTCAGACAGCAATGCTCAATCAAGATCAATCGGCTCTTCTGCAGGCTGCAAGGCACACTGAAAAGAATCTTGCAGATCAATCGACGCACTCCCTGGTATCAAGGTTTGCTCAAACACTCCTACTCGGCGATCCTGGAATGCAATGTCACGCTCGCACTCTTCCTCAGGAAACACAATCGCTGCTTGCACGGCTTGCGGTGTAGCACTGTTAAATACGTCCTCAAAACCAAAGTATCTGAAGGCTTCCTTTAAATGCTCCTTCTTCAAGCACTTTTCCGCGAAATGCCACACAGATTCAATAGTGTCCAAACTTTCAAGGTGATTCTCAAAGCTTACCCTATAGGTGCTAAGGATACTGTCCCAAGAAGTTCCTGAACGGCCGGCTGGCCTAGGACGTTCACACAGCTGCTCAACGTAATACGAATGCAACCGCTCCTTAAGCAATGCAAGGCCTTCACAGGTGGCCGTCTTGCACGCAGATGGCGACCGCTCGGAGGGCGGTGTCTGCAGCTACCCGCCGCGCTTACTAGATTTCACCGAAGGACCCTGAAAACAGAGAGAGAGTTCCAAGCCTGGGCTCCCCGAACGTAGGCCGCAGTGCAACCCACAAGGAAACCCGAGACGTGTCTCGAAGCTTGGGCTTTCCCAAGCTCCGCTACCATGAAAATCTTTTACAACTCTGAAGAACGCCTGCGGGTAATCAACATGTCTTTCGCATGCTCAAGTGAAAATGAGTGCATCACAGATAAAACAAATGATCACAAATACGGTATGCTACATGGAGAAATCATAAACAAGCTTCCACCGGCTGTGGGGCATGTGACCTGGCTCAGGGCATGGAGGTCAGCAAAGGGTTGCGAAGGAAAAAACCGAGCCTGAAGAAGGCTGGACCTGAGCAGGGATATCATGGTAAAAGCTTCATGCAGCGGGTAATGAATAGGCTGCAGGGGTCTTTTGGCAGGCGAGCAAGGCTGGATGCGAAAGGCTACGCTTCGGGATCTCCTTCGGAGTCCAACAAGGCTGAGGGTCCTTGATAATGGCAAGCATCAACGGCTGCCTCGGTAAAGTAGACTGCTATCGTAGGGAAGGCTTGCTGAAGCGTCAAGAGCAGCCCGGCTACCCTGGCGTAAGTCTGGTCCAAGCGTATCCTAACGGCGTCCACCTTGGCACTGAGAAAAACCCATGGCGAAAGAAGGCAGCGAAGGCGCGGTTGCTCATGTGCTCGACGGCTATGGTGCCACAAGGCTTGCTGCGCACCGCGGCGCTCGGCTTCCAAAATACCGATGCGAGCTTCCAAAGATCTAAGGCGATCGGCAAGGGACTGTAAAGTCGGCTCGTCAGTAGGCTCTTGGCTGAAGTCCTGGTGGGTAGAAGGCTGTGGTTGCAGAGCATCGTAGGCAGAACTGATATCAGGGTCGAAGGCTAGGGGACCCGACAGGCCCGCATTCATACGGCCCATGGCCGAGAGGTTGGTCACATTGGCAGTCGGCTGGCCCTGATTCCATTGGAGAACAGGGCTGTTGGCATAAGAAGGCCAGGGGGAGCGCTGTGCGCGCTGATCCTGGCGGCGGGGCTGCTGATGCCCCCGCATGATGTCCAGCCGAAAGAGCTGAACATGCCGGCTGCAGTTGACTGCTTGCAAGGCAGGCAAGGCCCGGACAGAGGGCAAGGCGCAGATCAAGTAGATCCTGAAAAATCAGCCGAATCGGGCTGACCATCGCAAGAAGAAGAGCTGAAGGCCGGGGAAGCAGAGGGCGGGGCCGGGGTCGGCTGACCTGAAGGCAGAAGGAGCGGTTTGATCTGAAAGCAGGAGTGACAACGAAGACCTGCTCTGACCAGCATCTTGGCGCAGGCCCGAATCGGCTTGGGAGGCTGAGGTGCGGGCCGGGGTTCGAAGAAGCCTGGGGGGGCGGCACGCATGAGAAGAGCCAGCTACAAAAAAGGGCTCATAGACGGCTTAAGAAAACGGCTTGGGTTAACGGGCTTTCGGGTGGGCTTGTGCTGGCTGAGGCTGCAACGGCCGGCCCGCTGAAGATGCCTGAGAGATAGCAAGGCATAGGCTTCCATGTGCTGTACTCGCAAAGGGCCAACCAGCTGAGAGCCCGGGATGTAAGGCGAGATGGCCATATCAGCCGCGGGCCTTGGATATGCGCTCGGCGACATAATCATGGCATGCCTTGTTCAGAAGGCACAAGGCAGCCACTTCCTGGCGTGAGCTGGCAAACAAAAGAATATTGGCACAAGGTGCAACCCCAAAGAGAAGGCCTTCAAGGCTCCAGCCAAGAAAAGGCTCACGCAGGTCCTTGGTAGGAAACCAAACCACCTTGCAGAGAGGCGGCTGAAGGAGCCAGAGCAGTGGAACCTTAAAAGGGCTCCAAGGCAGCGGATGGCGATACCGTAATCCTGGCACGGCTGAGTCAAGGCTGGAACCCTGTGAGTTCGACCTGGTGGAGGGAGGTGGGCTGTCAGGGGCTAGCCAGACACTGCCGGAACCCGAAGCCTGAGGGGACAGAGCAAAACGCTCGAAGTACGTGGGGGGAAGGAAGTGGAAGCTTTGGCAACCCCCCCCCAAAGGCAAAAAGGCAGGCTGTGGCTGTGACTGAGCTGCTGGCTGAGCAAAGGCTGGCTGCGCTGGCGCCCGGGAGGCCCCCGGTGAAAGCTCAGAGTCCGGCTCCGGAGGCCGGGGCCAGAGCCCGAAGGCTCGGCGGGCATCTATGGCGCGGTCGGCAGACCTAGGAGGCAGCTAGTCAGTAATGCGAAACGAGATATTCATGCGTCTCCTGAGAAAGCAGGGCTAAAGGCAGCCAGGAAGGCCCACCTGCAAACAACAGGAGGCGCGACCCGACCGTACCTGACAGCAAGAGGTCCTGAAGGCAAGGGCTGTTGGGCTGTCCCATGTAACCTGGAAGAGGCAAGGCATCTAGGAGGCCTGGCCAGTGCCAATGGTACGGCAAAATCCGCAAAGGAAGGAAAAATGGGTCGGGCTGTGAAGGCTCCATGGCTGAGTCCCCGGCGGCTACCTGAGAGGCGAGAGGGGTCAAAATAGCATTTCAACCATAAGCTGATGGCACTCATCATTGGCTAGAACCAAGGGCAGCCATTCATGAACTTCAAGGCAAATGAGAATGCGAGGGCAGACGGTCCAGGAAAAGAGGAATTCCTGGAGGCAAGGCTCTAAAGGCTGGCCCTCATGCGGCTGCAGGGCGAAACATTCCCGGAACGTAATAACATACCAGTCCCAGTCATGCAAGGCTAGTCTGGCTGGGGCAAAGGCAAAGTCCGGGGGACGAATCCACCGCGGAGGCAAAGGCGAAGGCCTGGGCGAAGGCGGGGCTTGGTCAAGCTCCCACTGGAACATGGTGAGAGGCACAACAACATGTGCCGGCAACATAGCTTCTCTAAGGCAGAGACAGGCAGGCTACAGGGCAGTAGCTACGGCTAATCTCGCTTTTCGAGAAAACTCAAGTGCTAGAGCCAGTGCTGCGATGTGCTACAGATTCACATGCCTTCTAAAACATACGTGAACAAAAACACGAAACGTTGATGCCGAACCTGACCAATGCCGGCTTGACGGACAACCCGCGCGAGCCCCGCAAGCAAGCGGGTACAAGCGGCTGGTTCCGGGTCCCGATGGCAGGCAGGTTCTGCGGATGGTGATCGCCCCGCCACCGGAGCCGCATCGCTTTTCGGGCTACGATGCGGCCTAGATCTCTTTTCTGAAGTGCATGGGTTCCCGGATCCGTTAACGGCGCTTGAGAGGCCCGAAAGCTCGATGTCGCATGGAGGTCGCAGAGTTTTCAGCTAGGCCGGCTCCCTCCGCTTAGGAGGCTTGCAAGGCAAGTGCACAGTTGCCGCATGGCCGACAATGCTCCTCTGGATGCCGTCAAGGCTGTAGAAAAAACCGCAGCTATGCACCGCTACGTTGCATCTCCGAGCCTTGTTTTGTGACTGCGAGCCATTCCCTGCCCGCCCAGGTCTCTCCGAGAGCTTCCAGGCTCGTGCCTCGCAAACTCCCCCCGGTTGTCCCTAACTCCCGAACCCAGCACCCGAACCCCTAGAACCCTTAAGCTTTACTAGGCTGCCCTGCGAGTGCCCTGTGAATGTTGTGCGAGTGCCCTGCGAGTGTTGTGCGTGCCCTGCGAGTGTTGTGCGAGTGCACTGTGAGTGCCCTGCGAGTGTTGTGCGAGTGCCTTGTGAGTGCCCTGCGAGTGTTGTGCGAGTGACTGTGTACCACTCCCTGTCCTCCCAGGCTTGCCGAGAACTTCCAGGCTCGCGCCTCGCAAGCTCCCTCCCGGTTGTCCCTAACTCCCGAACCCCGGCACCCGAACCCTTAGAACCCTTAATCCCTATACTAGGCTGCCCTGCGAGTGCCGAGCGAGTGCCCTGCGAGTGTCCTGTGAGAGCCCTGTCAGTGCTCTGCGAGTGTTGCGCGAGTGTTGTGCGAGCGTCCGTGAGTGCCCTGCGACTTCCCAGGGATAGAGGCGAGGGGGAATTAAATAAAGTTTTTCGGGGCGCCGGAGACGGTTGTCATTTTCGTCATTCTTGTCATTGGGAGACGCTCTTCGGTACGGCTCCAAAAAAAGCCACGAATTGTACCCGTTTTCCGTGCCTTACCGCACAACTTCTCGAAATGACAAGAATGACAAGAATGACAAGTCTCCGGGGTCCTCAAAAAAACAATTAAATATTTAATTAATTGGCTCCTCGGGGTGGAGTCCAAAGCTCTCAGGCGGGGATGTGACTTGCCGGGAATAAAGGCCATAATCAATTATTCATTTATTTTTTTCTGGGCCAACGGAGACTTGTTATTCTTGTCATTTCTAAGGCGTCAGAAAAAGCCGCGAATCGTGTCCCCTTCTGTGCCTTACCGCACAACTTCTCGACATGACAAGAATGACAAGAATGACAAGTCTCCGGGGGCCCCCAAAAAAAATACTTAAAAAAATAATTGATTGGCTCCTCGGGGTGGAGTCCAAAGCTGTCACGGTGGCGCCGTGGGCCCGGGATTGAAATCTCGGAGCTGCCGCACCGCTAAAGGTTCCGCTCGGCGAGTGAGCCGCGCCTAAGGCTCCGCGGATCCGTGGGGCACCGGAAGCTCGTGCTTCAGCAGAGTCTCCGAGCCGTCCGTGGCCCGCACCGTCATCGAATCGAAGGACTCCACGTCCTTGGCGCGGCCGTACTGGGGCTGGAAGCTCCGCGCCGCATCGGTGCATGGGGGCCCGGAATCGTCTCGACATCTTCCGGGGCCACCGTGACCGCCGCATGCGGGCGGGCGTTGTAGGCCTCCGCCGCCTCGTCCTGATCCCCCCAGCCGCCGCCCTCCCGGGCCACCTTGCCCGCCAAATCCTTCTTCAAAGTTTGGATGGCTCGATCCACCACCGCCGTCGCATTGCGATCCGCCGGGTCCTTCTGGCGGTGCACCGCGCCTCCGGGCAGCGCCGCCTCGAGCCCCCGGAACTCGTTGCCCTGGTCCGTTGTGACGACGTAGTTGCCTTATGTTGCCCTCGTCCTGGACCATCTCAAAAATAATCTCCGCCGGCGCCCGCGTCACCGTCGCGGCCGACTTGTCGGGCAGCGCCTTCGTCGCCACCTCCCGGGTGAACACATCTGTCACCACCAGCCCGAACTTGTTGCGGCTACGCGTGTTCTGGCTGAAATCGAAGAGTCCGCTTGTCAAGCGGTCGTTCGGCCCCTCCGCCGCCGACTTGCCCAAACTCCGGGGCCAATGCAGCTGCTCGCAGAGCTGTGGACGGCATGGCATCAAGCCGCCTGCGTCCACAACATCGGCACAGCACCATGCCGTCCAGATGGGCTGTGAGACGGGCCCGAGAATCCCCTGCTGCGGCTGGGGCGGCTTATCGGATTCAGGCTAAGGGTGCAAAGCCTGTGGCTCAGGGCTCGGGCCGGCTTCCTGCTTAGGTGGCGCGGTGGCATGCGAGTGTCATGGCTACGTTGAGCTACAAAAGAGCTACAAACCTTCGTGACCGTGGCTGGCTCAAAGCACATTGACTGAGCCATCGAACTTCCGATTTGTCCAAAGCCATGTGTGTACCCGACATTGCGGCGGCCTCTTTAAACTCAGGATAAGGCTCAACCAAAATCTTCGAAGCTCGAACTTGGGACTATGAGGAGACGACAGCGACAGAGGAAACCTTTCTGCCAACGCAATACGAATCTCCAGAAAGTACCTCAAAGCACGGAAGTTCAAGCTTGAAACCGGAGACCCTCACTCCTTTTTTCCAGAGCATCACCATCATGGGCATGACGTCACACCGCCGTCTCTGCTCTTCAGCTACAGCTCTACAGCTACGGCGCTCGGTTGCATCCTGCACACTTCACCCTCCGCAAAGCGCTGCGCAGCTGCACCGCAGCTGCACCGCCCTTCCGCCGTCCGCCCTGGCTATCGGAGACGGCTTGGTGGATTGCACGAGAGTCATGCGCGCCTCAGGTGAGGCAAAGGGCCCTTATGCGAGGCTTGCCCGGGTGAACTAAAGCAACTAAGGGTCCTTCGACGTGAACCGTCCCTCCGAGCCTTCCGTGTCCCGCCGTGGCGATTGCCAAGCTGGCTCGGCTGGCTCTTCCTCTCGGCTGCGTGGAGTGAATCCATCGGATCGCGGCGTTGGCCGGAACTATCTCCGCTTGTGAAAACCTAATACACTCACCAGCTTGCACGGTCCGTCAAAGAACCAAGCTTCAAAACGGCCATAAAGATCAGGAGCGCGAACACATTCCACGGGAGCCAGTCGTCGGTGCTATCTGTGCGCAAGTACGCCCCAAAAGTGCAGCCTGTCAGTCTATCCTACACCCGACAGAGGACCCTGAAGCATCCCAATTCTGCGGCTTAAAAACGATGGCGTATTGTGAGGCTGCCCGCGATTCACGGAGGCTCGGTGAAGAGGTTTGGCAAGCATCGTGGGCACAGCTGGCACGATTGTCCGGAATGCTGAGGCTGACGTGTCCATACCACACTGGAATTATACAAGCACGTTCTCCTGCGACACTCAACGAGAATCATCGATTACGACAGTGAACCGTAGCGCAGCGTGCACAAAGCTAGGCAATTGGACATGAACTCGCATGCCGGCAGCGTCCAAGCTTGCTTGAGGTTGTCCGCAGTTGTTGCTGTCCGCGAGGTCCTGGTGAGTGCACGGCTTCTACAGGTCTAGGCTTCAACCTACTTCAGCGAGACTTCCAAGGCCTCATGACCTGAGTCCCCACCAGAGGCCTTGCAAGACCGCAAGGAAGGCAACGCGGCAGTGCACACGTTTCACAGGTCAGGATTTCTTGGCGTGGAATTTTGGATTCGCGGCAGAAGGGCACGGAGCAGGTTCCAGACATGGCAGTTTACCGAGCGTGAGTGTAGGCGATGTCGCTGCAACAGCAGCTAAGCTGCGAGCTCCGGCGTGTGCGCAGTACAAAGAGATGCTAGGGAGGAAACTTCGACGAGGCTTCTGATGATGCAGCCTGCAGGTTGCTGCTTGACGAAACGAGCAGACGTGTCCTCTCAGAAAGGCCCCCGAATTGCCCTGCAACGGGGAACATCGCGCCCCCTGTGCCTTCCACGAGGAGTGGCACGGACTCTCTGCGGAGGCGGAAAAGACAGTCAGACCCTCCTCTGCTGCCCCGGCTGCTGCGATCTACAGCGTGCCTAAAAGAGACCACTGCAGGAATCTGCATGTTCAACAAACATGAAGACGATAACGATGACAAACAATCGACCTGTAGCAGCAGCGGCTCGATGTTGTCGAGGTGTTGTCACCCTGGAATCACATGAGGGCACCTTGGGAACGGCTAGAGGTGCACAGCTCAGAGCTCTGGACAGGAGCGCAGGATAGCGCAGCCTATGAAGCCGCTGGAAACTCGCAGCGATCTATGCGAGAGCCACATCTGACAAGGATGAGTCACTGACATCGGTGCAAATCAGGGTACTTATCATCATCGTTATAACTTCCCACGAACCTCCAAGCATGTCTTGCGCGCTTTGCCAGGCGCAGTTCCAGGAGCCGTCGGCCGACGAGGATGATGCCCTTTGCTACAACTAAACTGGGAGCTTTGGGCTTATGAGGTCTCTGGGTTTAGGGTCTCGGAAATTTAGGGTTTAAGAGGAGCTTGGGCTTCGAAGGTCGATGTTAGGTTTTCCACTCGTCTTGAATGATGTTCGCTGGATCTATACGGAGGTAAGACCCCCAAGATCCGCCACGATCGCTAGCCTTTGACTGCTTCGGGTATGCTTCTTAGGGATGATGCTGTGCTGCTGGGTCCTCGCTGCTTTGACCCCGGTGGCACCCGGCGTGGCGTACAGTCTTGCTTGAAGGCCTGTACATTTCGTGCTGCTCACGGAGTTTCAATACAGGCTCGACATCTATTTCCCCGAGTGCATACTGCCTTTACTACCTTCGTAGATTTCTGCGCCGGGGTATGCAGGTCTTGTGTAGGCTCCTGTACCACAAGTTCTTCCTTCACACTGTGCACCACTTGTTTTGAGCTGCAGAGCACTTACCAGAAGATTGATGCAGTCCTTCAGGAGGGTGCCACCGCCACAGCCTCTTTCGGGCGGCCGTACTTTGCCGTACTCACAACTTCAACTAGCTGCATGTCTGGTGGGCGCTATGCAGCTTCGGTGTGCTGGGTCAGGTCCAGCTGCTTTGTGGGACCGCTTCGGGCCACTTGAGGGCTGCAAGGGGACGGGGCGGCAAAGCAACACCGACAGCTGTTGGGGACTCGCCCCCATCGGTACCATGGCTCTGCAGAGCGGCTGGTCGCTGGAGCGTTCATCCGAGATCCCGGCCACTCTCAAGGATGGCCTTCTGACCGTGGCACTACTCTTCGCGGGAGCTTTCAACACGGACTGCATGTGTCGTGCGCATGCACCTTTAAGCTATGGCTCCCGACATGAAGGTCCAAGAAAGCGACACAGCACGATGAGCAGTGTCTTCGGCACATTTGTCAGACAGAAAGGTCACACAAAAGCTGTCACTACAAACATTGGTTGATGGCGAGAGTGTTAAAGTCTATAGTTGCTTTTCGCTGAGTTTGCACGGAGGTGGCCTTGTTTTGAGCGGATGCTCGGCCGAGCAGGGCCAAACAAGTACCTCCGTCTCTCAAGCGCCTCTAGGCGAGCTTTAAGGTCTTCTTGAAGGTTCTGTGGGGTTGGTGGTGCCTTTTAGGGCCTAAGTGCTTTCTTGGGACCATTGAGTACCAGCGTGGTGTCACCACAGAAAGCATTCTGCACCTCCTGGGATTGGAGACCCTCTGCGCGTGCTTTTGCGAAGCTGGCCGCCCTCCCTAGTCTATCTGCCGGTGCTCCAGGACGTGAGCTTGTGACGCTGAGGCAAAGGGCCTCAACTAACAGAGCCCGTACCAGCAGCCTGAAAACGCAGAGCACCTGCAGCACCTGCGTCACCTCGTGGCAAACCTGGCATCCTCTCATGCCGGGGAATGCACAGGTTTGGGTGTAGGGATTGGGCTAGGGGTGGGCAGGAGCAAGCTCGGCCCACAAAGATATTTCCTCGTAAGGATCTAGGAGGCAGACGAATCTTGTTGTCCGGTCCACTTTTCGCATGATGAAAGAACAGCGAAAACCTTGTGTGGTCTACAAAAATGTGCAAAGACAAACTTGGTAAGGTCTATTTGTGATCCCAGCAAAAATCGCACTTAAGGATTCCAGGCCGTGACCACGTAAAGATTCTCCGAAGTTTTGCTGGTGGCACAGCCGCAGCGATTTCCAGAACACCTAGTCATACCCGACGGAGTGGAAGCTTTGGGCTTCCTAAGCGAGATCTGTCTGCTTATGTGCCGCATTGAGCCCTGATCAAAGCTGCACGACAAAGTGAGACTAATGAGCGAGCTCTATGCCCAGGGCTTTGCAGCTGAAACCCTTGCCCAAGGAATCACTTGCGCATCGGGCCAACATGAAGCATACTGCAAACAACATGACTGCAGCATTCACACTGAGAGTGCCTTCTGACTCTGGCACATCTCGCAAGCCTGCTGGAGGCAGAAACTCATCGGAAGCTCTGACACATCGACCTGGGCCATAGGAAGGATAGCAGGAAAGGCTGCGTGGCCTGCGGAAGCTGTCAACCCACACCGCTGCTCAAGCCAGCTGGGCAAGGCGCCTGACACTCACACACCTCATCTGCCTCACTGTCGTGGGCACGGGGGCAGTGGTGATTTGTGCTCTCATGCTGTGCAAGATTGCCAGGGTGCTCTTCGATACAAGTGTGCCGAGCAAGGTGCAAGGCGTTGGCGTCACTTCGGCTCTCTCCAAAGTTACACCGTCACACCTCTTCCCCTGAATCGCGGCGAGAACCTGTTTGGGGACGGAAGACTCTCTTGAAGCGGTCCACCTTCGATGTCATGTCAGGTACCAACCCTAAATGCGAAGCTGCCACCCCAAAAGAAACGGCCTTACAAACTCATGCGAGAGACGAGGAAACCGCGCCTGCATCCCAAGAAAAACGGCGGTTTCGGGGCCGAGGCCGACGAAGA
Organism: Symbiodinium sp. CCMP2592; assembly: GCA_905221615.1. NCBI lineage: Eukaryota > Dinophyceae > Suessiales > Symbiodiniaceae > Symbiodinium > Symbiodinium sp. CCMP2592. Next base: position 18,991 of record CAJNDT010001087.1, on the reverse strand, counting down.
GAGCAGCAGCAGACCTTCACGGACAGACGCGCGCGAAAGGGCGGGGGGGGGGGGCATGCTGCCTTCAAGGGGGATCGAGAGATGCGGCTGTAGGAATTCCTTTCGTCTTCGCAGAAAGGCAAGCATCAAAGAGTTGGGTCTCAAGGCGTCCCAAGTGCCCTCAGCTGGTTTTTCTCAACAAGAAGCCTGTCTCTGCATGCAATACGCACCGGTACACACGTCTCGTTTGACGACCTTTTCGTGGGCCCAATCCGGAGATCGCTTTGAGGTCCTGCACCCGTGACCCTACACGGGAGGACGGCACAATCGATGCCAACTGCAGGGACAAGACGAGGGTTAGAATAGGCCCATCGATGTGCCAAAAGGGAGCGGATCGAAGTTTAGGGAGCTTGGGGGCCTTGAAGGAGGGATGCTGCAACGGACGGCAGTGCCTGCGACCTCGAAGTCCTTGCCGAGAGCCGGAACCCGGCTTTTGGGCTCCTCCTCGGCCGGGAAGCAAACCCTACCACGCAAGGCTCCCAATGGCCCACCATGGCAGAGCCACACGTCGTGGGTTGGAAGGCAGCAGATCCGTAAGTGCGACCCTTCCGTCATTGCTCAAGCCGAGTCAGCGATCTGGAGGTGTGGGTCGCAAATGCCGCAAGACGACCACAGCAAGCAGCGAGCGGTTTGGGCCCTAGGTCTCGACTTTGGAGGGGCATGTACAAGGGTTGCTGGACTCTCCGAGGCTTAGAGCCTACATCAGTGGTCCAGCATGCAGGGGACCAGGAGAGTTGCTTGAAGCCTGAGTCCTAAGCGGCCCGAGACCGGGCTTGGGCCGTCGACTCCAACGTCCTGTGGACATGTCTGCGCTTGAACATGAAGCCAACAGCCCAGCACAGCATGGCCTTCAGATCCCTTACGGCCCCTTCGTAAGCACCCCTGAGCCGCTCTATGGCTCCTGCTCGAGACCGCCCCTGTTTTTCTTTCCACACTGCTCCGAGGCCTTACACACGCTTCTTGAGCTTTCGGGAACTTTTCTGGAGAAAGAAACGACACCCCTTTGTGCTGGCCAGAACTTGCTGAGGTTTTGGAGTGCCGGGCGTGTGCGTCGGCTGTATGACTATGTCGACGAGAGGCAAACAGCTTGAAGAACCAAGGAGATCTCGACGTAGCTATTGTCTCAAGCAGGGCCCTCAGACCCTCAGCTGCCAGAGTGGTCTCCGACAACCTTTCACGTCGTCTCAAACGCCGCCAACATGAAGGCCTTCATGGGAAGTTCCGGCGCGGGGAAGTGGACGCGACTGAGACTCTGAACATCCAAGGCTTGAAGGCTACACTGCTACGGAAACGACAGGGGCATCGTCGAAGCAGCCTCCGGCTTCTTTAAGGACCTGTTTGCGAAAGAAGCATGAGCTGGAATGCTTGGTGATGTGTTTGTCTATGAATGATCACAAGGGTTTTGGAACCACCATGCAACTTTCGGGAACCATCAGAGCAGTTTCGGGAACTATTTTCAGAAAAAGCCTCAAACGGTCGGGAACCCTTCCGAACCGTGGGAACTGTTCTGCAATGCTCTTCGAGATGTCCAAAGCTTGGAGGGCCAGATGGGTCCTGAGATTAGTGTGATGGTTCCTGAGACCACTGCGAGAACAGAGACGCAGACACTATGCCAATACAGACCGCTGGCTCCTCTAATGTAGCGGCGCTTTAGTCAAGAGCACGGCCGCTGGACAAGATGTCCTTGCCCGGATGCCACATGAGTACAAGGATAGTCGGAGGAACACCGTGCGGAACCAAGAAGGGCACCAATGTGCCTCACAACCGTGGTAGGAAAGGGATGCTGCGACGTGGTAGCTCCTCATGATCTTAGACTAAAAACTTGTAACACAGGTGACCTTCGAGTGCTTGCGCAAAGAATGCCGGAAGCCGCACAGGCTGCGAGTGCGGCTGCGTAGGGCGCAGCTGGCCTCTGTTCGAGGACTTTGCGCCGAATGGGCTTTGGGAACCTTGCCAAAGGTGTGACCGAAGCCAGAGTCTTTTACGCCTGCGAGCAGGCGTGGCTCTTGTGCTCATGGTCTTTGGAACATCATCTTTCGTGCCCGGATCCGATTTCTAATCTGGAAACCATGAGTGATGCATCGAAGGGCCGGGAACGCCCCTTTGCATCCTGAATGGCCTTCTTTACGGAAGAGTCGCAGAGGCGATGGCTTCGAGGCAGAGAGGCTTGAAAGATGCATAAACCTGAAAAACAGCGTGCTGGCACTTCCTCGGCGCACAAAGGGTTGGCGCGGGCATGGCCCAGCTACTTCGGCTTGAAACTGCTTCTGAGGAATATGAGCAGCTGGAGCCCGGCGGTCTCCTCGAAAATTACATCGGCTGCTTGACAAGTCAGTGGGGACAGCACGCAAATGTGGGTTCTGAAGATAGGACTTGTGTTGGGCTGGGATGGAGCTCAAACCAAACGGCAATCGAGCGTCGCAGTGCTCCCCGCAACGTCGGCTTATCAAACCGAAAATCCTGAGGCACCTTCATTGCAAAAGGCTTGAGTTCAGGTCGGAGACATGGGCCGTTGCAGCAGAACGTCAACCTCAGCTCTGCTTAATCGCTTCACATTGTGTCCATGCTGTACGAGTCTGCTCTAGTAGCAGGTTGACTTCTCGGCTCGAGATTTGGTGTGGGGGCAGTGGCCGTGGCAGTAGCGGTGTCGAGCACGAGGGCGATAATGGCGGTGACAGTGAGTGACGGTTGTGGTGATGACGACGTTGACAAGGTGTCTTATGAAAGTGCCGATGAAAATGACACCAAGAAAGACTAATAATGCCTACGACTTAGGAAGGTGATGAACAACATAGCTTAATAAGTACAAACGAGGAAGAGAAGCATCTAAAGTGCTTTGACGAGCGGCGTATGCGTTGTGTTGGCACTCCACATCTCAACTGAACTTCTGAAGCCAAACACGGGACTTGGCCAAATGTTGTCCACTGATGTCCCCATGTTACCCGTGTTGCGGCTGAGTCTGTTACATGCCGCACGGTCATACACAGCCTCTTAACTGAAGCCTGTAGCCGGGAATCCGCTGTTCGGTAAAACAGGGCCTGGCATGACTGGTGAAACGACCTAAAGTTCAACACTACAGCCCTGCTTTAGACCAAAGACTGCAAGCTCCACACTCCTGAAGCCCTGAAGTATCTCGCCGGGCAGCAGAACTTTTGCTGAGCTTGTCGGACCAATCCCTTTCACAGGCAGTTTGATGCGCTGGTTGGTATTTGGGGTTCAGGGTTGAAGTCCAGAGCTTTGGGTCCACGATTGATTGATAGGGCTTTGCGCTTGCCTGGGGCATAAAGAGTACTGCTATAATTGCTGCTAAAACCTCTGCATTGCCCAATTTGTGCACTATGTTCTCGATTTCAATGATTTGTCACTGTGCCCTTGGCATTGCTCACCGCATGAAGCACATCTTACGCCAAGCATGAATGCTGACAACAAACATCACGATTCTTATGAAAGTTCTAGGTTTGGTGCTTCTGATTTCTGTTCTCAGGAAGGAATAGCTTTTCAATAGCCGTTCAGGGCTTGGTGTGGACTGTGCAAAGATCTGCCAGGATGCAAAGATTTTTTGCACACTTTCCAGCTTTAGCATGACATGCAAGCTGAGCCTTTCGGCTCCGGATACGTCGACAAAGACAACGAAGATCTGGCATTTGGAAATTCAAGGGTTAAAACCAGAATTTAGAACGCTGCGAAACGTGCTGCGGGAACTCAACTCAAGGACGTTCTTCTTCGATGCACGCTTGAATCTATGACCGTCTATTGGGATTTCTGATTCGCACCCCACCTGAAACTTCAAACCCGAACCTTCAACGATAGCCTTCAGAGCTAACCGAAGCGATACGACAAGCTTGGTGTCATCACTGATAATCACTGATATTTGTCTTGCGGTTCAAAACCTGAGATGTGCGACGAAGCCTTCGTAGTGTACACGGCTTTGCAACAGAATGAAACCCCCATCGGAAAGAGGTTCCAACGGATGAATTCAACAATCTGGCCAAGAGAGCACATGTGACGGGAAAAGGATGGCGCGGCCCTATTGCAGCAAAGATCTTGATTCTCCCCAAAATCCGCCTCACCGTGTGTCCCTGCAGCACACTCTGCGAGCGAGGCATCCTTGCGGCAACAAAATCTCGATAAGGTTCTATTTTGAAGAACTCTGGTATAGCAGCATGATGAGCTTTCTCCCGGGAAAGTATTGCAGTCTGGCGACAGACCGACCAACACCAAAGCGAAACGAGAACAGGGAAAGCCGCTTCTCGAGGAGCAGTCGCGCAACGAAGAGCATTGCCAGACTCACGTCGCTGAGTTATGAACTTACAGGAGAGGCCCTCTTGGCTCACCTATGATTTGGTGCAGTTTTTTGGCTCCGCTTTCTGCACTTCTGGTACGCAATGTCAGAAGAAGCCGCAGCAGCTCCTTCCGACCCTCCTGTAAGGGAGCGAGTCGAGTTGCCCCAGGCTCTGTGAGTGCATGGTTGGACAGAAATGTGTGTTAGACGAAGGTAATTAGCAGTGACCGAAAAGCAGAGTTGAAAGGAAAGCTTGTCAGCCCGCCTACAGCGTTTGAAGCAAGAGCGTGAAGCTGCAAAGGTTTCTGTCTCAGTGAGGTCTTCCCGCTTGTCCTCGTTTTTGAATCTTCTGCATTCCAGGCAGAAGCCCGAAGGGTCATGAAGCAAGTGAAGCAAGAACAGCGCCGTGTCCGTAAGGCGAGGAAGTTGCGTCAACCTGTAGGTTCTGTAATTGCTGTCAAGCTGAGGCAAAGCAGGCAGCGAAGCGTTTGTCGGAGGAAGATTTGCTGAGCCTTGTCGTAGAGAAGCGCAGCGGCTGAAGATCTTCTGGGATCTGCAAAGCTTTTGAAGTTCTCCTTGCGTCTCACGATGCACCTTGCCGTGAAAAAAATAAGGTTGCAGACTGCATTACGCCATGTTTATCTTGTATTATCCTACTTAAGGAGTGATGTTGAGGATGTGGCAGAAAGTCAAACCACGGTTCGTGCCAGTGGGGTTGGAAAGCAGGGATGTTAGTAGTAGAAGTGTTCTAGGGTCCCTGCATGAAGTCCAAGTATTGTAAGAACAGGGGGTGGAGCAGCGAAGCTAACGGTCACAAGCAGTGTGAAGATGTGTGAAGGCTTTCGTCGCGCACTTGAAGTCGCGAAGCAAAATCGAGGCAGCAGACGTGTTTTTGGAGCCCTGGCAAAGCGAAAGCATCCTTAGCGCGTTTGGAGTCGCAAAGCAAAGTCAAGGCAGCAGACGTGCTTTGGGTGAGACCGTGACCACAAAATCCAAACAGCAGACGTTCTTGTTTGGGAGTCTGGCTAACGGGTCAAAGCAGCAGAAACAGTGCTTTAGGATTAAAGAACCAAATCAAAGTAGCAGACGTTGTTTTGGGGTTGCGGGACATTTCTGTCCGAAAAGTGGCCGCCGTGACACCGTTCGCCGTGGATGGAGCACATTCTCTTGGTTTTGCGCGCAGGGGGCCTTTTTAGATTGCCAAAAATGCGGATCCAGAACAGAAAATCGTAACGTTGAATGTGCTGGAAGAAAGAAAATTCGAATCTTTTACAAGGTTTCCAACGTTACGATTTTCCCTTCCCGGTCCGGATTTTTGGCAATCTATTTTGGAATGTGTGTTTTCCTTAGGTTTTGGCAGATTCGTGCTTCAAAAGTGGCAACTGTCACACGGTTTCGCTGTGGACGGAGCAGATTCCTTGGGTTTTGGTACATTCGTGTCCGAAAAGTGGCAACTGTCACACGGTTCTGCTGTAGAGAAGCCATATTCCTTGGATTTTGGCACATTCCAGTCCGGAAATGGCCACCGTCACACGGTTTTGCTGTGGGCGGAGCATGTTCGCTTGTTTTTGGCACGGTGAAAACCACAATCCTCGTAACAGTTGTCATCTTGGCCGCTTGTTTCGCGGTATGTGCGTGGAGCAGGTATATTTCCCGGACTCCGTGTGACAGTTGTCCTTTTTGCAAGCTGTAGTCGTCTATGTGGCCATGAAGACATATTGTTGACAATTGCGAAGGTTGTGGGCTCGCGTTGAGAAGGGGCAACAAGTACCAGCTGCCAACGTAACTAGCCAGCTGCGTCTCACTAGCCACAACCGAACTTGAGTTCAAAGTCCCAGTTCCAGTGGCAAACCCGCCATGTCTTCTTCGCCCACGTCTGGGTCCTCCTCATCTTCAGATGAGGATGTACCCATGTGTGATGTTGAGGCACGTCGGTGTTCGCATGTGTAGCAGTTTTTAAAGATGTTCAACAACATATTTCGTCCTGAGGGCGAGTCCTCCTCCAATGCTGACGAGCCCGCAGATCCTAAAGCCCGTGCTCGCTGTGGACAGTTTGTTTGGCCTTGTCCCCGTCAGTACCTGGCAGATGCAGCTTCCCGCAAATCTCGCAATTGCTTGATTCCTGCGGATCTCAGCAACGAGGAAGCTGGTAAGATGTTCCTTCAGGCCCTTGCAAAATGCAACCAGCAATCGAATATCAGTCGATTGCATGTCTTTGACGAGCCCCACAAGAAGTATGACAAGGAGACGGGCCAACGAGCCCGACACAAACACTTCATCTTCAAATTTGTCAGGCCGTTTGCTCATGTAAGACTGGGTCATCTACTTGCGCAGGGTGGTGTGCATGGCCATTTCTCTTTCAACTTGGTCGGCTACCAAGCGTACCTCAAGTATTGTTTGGTGGCCAGTGCTCACAAGCTTGCAGCAGACTTAGACAAAGATCCATGGCATTGGCCTTCTCATGTGACCACACCACAGCTCATGCAACTTTGTCAACAGTCTGTACCCCAGATGGAAGCCCGTAATGGCCAACCTGGAAAGAAGCGAACCTTGATGACATTTTCAGAAATTACGGATGCATTTGTCGAACATTCTGTGCAAACTTGCAAAGACGCTTGGCAGCTTGCTAAAGCACGAAAGATTTCAGGAGATGAGACGCTCTGGAACACACTCGGCGCCCAAGCAAATGTCGCAGGTTTGGTTCACAAAGTTTTGAGTGCGTGGAATGCTGAAAACATGGATTCTGGAAGCTTCGTGGCCGTTCCAGATTTTCTGTTGTCCAGCTTTGTTCCTTTGCCGCAGATCCATGAGCGCTTGGCTTGGTGGTGCAAGGTGGTTTCAAAGAGGTCACTTTGATTTTGGAGGGACGCGGCGGCCTAGGTAAGACGGAATTCGCCTGCGCATTGATGCACGCTTGTGTAGGACAAGCCGGATTTCATTTCATCAATCGTCTGGACCGCCTACGCGACATCAGCTTCGGCCCCAAACAAGGCTTGGTGTTCGATGAAGCCTGCATGGTAGAACGCTCGATTGACGACGTCAAGGGTCTTGTCGACTTGTCAAAGACCCGTGACATTGTGGCCAGAAATGCTGATGGAACCATTCCCAAGCAAACCCCGCGCATTTTCTCCACCAATTGGACTTGGGATCGCTTTTGGCCGAAAGAAGTCGGCACGGTGGAACACAATACGGCCATCAGTCGACGAGTTCTGTGGGTGCGTGTAAACGAGGACATCCGTTTGCTCGCGAATTCCCATGGACCTCGGCGCCAGGAGGACGAGGACGAGGACGAGGAGGATGTGTTTGGACACAACCGCGAGCCAATGTGAGGTTGTGCCTGCCACGCAATTCATAATTCGAATGCTGCATCCTTTTCGCCGTGGAGCTTGAAAAACACCAGCACCTGACGTGTTTCAGGGTCTGAAAGCCCGAAACCGAAAATCAAAGTAGCAGACGCGTTTTTTGGGGCCTTGAGACTCTGCCAACAAAATCCAAACAGCACATGTTCATTTTGGAGGGTCTGGCAGAAGTTCAAAGCAGCAGCTCAAAAAGACACAAGCAGCTGCCGTGTTTTAGGGACCTGAAAGCCCGAAACCAAAATCAAAATAGCAGACGCGTTTTTTGGGGGCCTTGAGACTCTGCCAACAAAATCCTAACAGCAGACGTTCATTTTCGGGAGTCTGGCCACAGATTCAATGCAGGAACTCGAAAAGACACAAGCAGTTGCCGTGTTTTAGGGGCCTGAAAGCCCGAAACCAAAATCAAAGTAGCAGACGCGTTTTTGGGGGCCTTGAGACTCTGCCAACAAAATCCTAACAGCAGACGTTCATTTTCGGGAGTCTGGCCACAGATTCGATGCAGCAGCTCGAAAAGACACAAGCAGTTGTCGTGTTTTAGGGCCCTGAAAGCGCGAAACGAAAATAAAAGCATCAGACGCGTTTTTGGGGGCCTTGAGACTTTAAACCCAAACAGCACACATTCATTTTGGGGAATCTGGCCACAGATCAAAGCAGCAGCTCGAGAAAACCCAAGCAGCTGATGTGTTTGAAATGCTTGAAAAGCGTTAAACAAAGATCAAAGTAGCAGACGCGTTTTTGTGGGCCTTGAGACTTTAAACCCAAACAGCAGACGTTCTGTTGGGGAGTCTGGCCACAAAGGCAAACCAGCAGAAGTGGTTTCGGGAAACGTTTCGATTGCAGTGAAACAGACCCAGGTTGCAGTGCGTACAGTGTGTGTAACTAGGTTCTGTACAGTTACTTGACAGCGCCTCTTGAGCGCACAAGCTTCTTGGAGCAAGCCTACGGCTAGCGGAAATGTGACTAGTCCTCGTTGAACGCAGAAGCTTCTTGGAGCTGTGATTAGTCTACGCAGCAGACGTTTTTTGGATGTTATTTCCAGTCATTGACGTTGGTGTCCAGCACACAGTCACAGCATCGCCTGCAGATCCAAGTCGGGTTTGAGAAAGAGTGGCTGACTGATGGAGCTCTGCTCCCTCCTCTGGATCGAAGCTTGTCATATCTCGAGTATCAGTGCTTTTCCGATTTGCTCCAGCATCTTGCAATACTTTGGCCGTGGCAGTCCACGAAACAGTACGATGTTGTTTTAAGAAGACATGCAGAAAGAGACGTGCAATGGAGCATCAGTTCGAGAATGTGCAGTTCGCAAAAGCAGATCAAGGTGGTTGAGGCCCCAGAAGCGCACCGCTAACACCCGCAACAGCCCTCATGAAAGCTGCCTTGCAAGGTCACCTGAATATGGTCCTGCGTTGCTGAAGGCTGGAGCCATGTTGCAGTCCGAAAGTCAGTTTGGCGAGTGCTCTTTGCCAGGGGCCGTTTTGAAAGTGGGTGAGAGGCCGACGAACCAGCAGAAGACCTCTAGCACCCGCAACAGCACCGCCCTGTGAAAGCTGCCTTGCAAGGTCACCTGAACATGGTCCTGGCATTGCTGAAGGTGGGATCGGAGGCCTTGAGTCAGTTTGGCGGCAATGCTCTTTAACTTTGCCAGAGGCCGCTTGAAAGTGGCCGAGATGCTGGCGAAGGCGGCTCGTAGCGGCACAAACGTGCTTAAGTGGAGACGAAAAACTAATCCGGTTGATGTCGTCTGTTCGCTGCCGAAGGCTGGCGCCGACAAGAACTTTGCTGATGGCATCAGCACTCAGAAGCACGTCTGAGAGCCTCTAGAGCAGTGAAGCTGTCAGTGAAGTTCCTGCTGCTGGAGGCCGGTGCCGACAAGAACTTAGCTGACAGCTGAAGGCATCAGCACTCAGAAGCACGTCTGAGAGCCTCTAGAGCAGTGAAGCTGTCAGTGAAGTTCCTGCTGCTGGAGGCCGGTGCCGACAAGAACTTAGCTGACAGCTCCGGTACCACTGCCTTGATGGAGGTGGGCCACGGCCACTTTGAAGTTGTGCGTTTACTGCTGCATGCGGGTACCGACAAACAGATGTGTAACAATCACGGTTCTGCATTGGTGCTCGCGTGTAAGAGCAGCACGGTCGAAGTCGTGCGTTTGCTGCTGGATGTCCGATGGCAAGCCACAGCGCGGAGAGAGGGAGACAGAGGGGGGAGAGAGAGAGAGAGAGAGATAGAGGAGCTCTTTCTTGTGTTCGACGTTTTAGGGCGTGAAAGCAAGATCAAAGCAGCAGACGTTCTTTTGAGGCTTCGGGACTTTGCAGCAACATCCAAACAGCAGACGTTCCTTTTGGAAGTCTTGCAGCTGCTTGGACCTGACAGCAACATCACAGTTGCAGACGTGTGCTAGGGGCTTGAAGGCTTGAAACCAAAATCAAAGTAGCAGACGCGGTTTCGAAGGCTTTAAGACTCTGCCAACAAAATCCAAACAGCAGACGTTCATTTTGGGGAGTTTGGCTACCGATTCGATGCAGCAGCTCGAAAAGACACAAGCAGCTGCCGCTTTTAGGGGCTTGAAAGCCCGAAACCAAAATCAAAGTAGCAGACGCGTTTTTGGGGGCCTTGAGACTCTGCCAACAAAATCCTAACAGCAGACGTTCATTTTCGGGAGTCTGGCCACAGATTCAATGCAGGAACTCGAAAAGACACAAGCAGTTGCCGTGTTTTAGGGGCCTGAAAGCCCGAAACCAAAATCAAAGTAGCAGACGCGTTTTTGGGGGCCTTGAGACTCTGCCAACAAAATCCTAACAGCAGACGTTCATTTTCGGGAGTCTGGCCACAGATTCGATGCAGCAGCTCGAAAAAACACAAACAGTTGCCGTGTTTTAGAGGCCTGAAAGCCCGAAACCAAAATCAAAGTAGCAGACGCGTTTTTGGGGCCTTTGAGACTCTGCCAACAAAATCCAAACAGCAGACATTCATTATGGGTTGTATGGCCACAGATTTAATGCAGCAGCTCGAAAAGACACAAGCAGTTGCCGTGTTGTAGGGGCCTGAAAGCCCGAAACCGAAATCAAAGTAGCAGACGCGTTTTTTTGGGGCCTTGAGACTCTGCCAACAAAATCCAAACAGCAGACGTTCATCATGGGCTGTATGGCCACAGATTTAATGCAGCAGCTCGAAAAGACACAAGCAGTTGCCGTGTTTTAGGGGCCTGCAAGCCCGAAACCGAAATCAAAGTAGCAGACGCGTTTTTTGGGGCCTTGAGACTCTGGCAACAAAACCCAAACAGCAGACGTTCATTATGGGCTGTATGGCCACAGATTTAATGCAGCAGCTCGAAAAGACACAAGCAGTTGCCGTGTTTTAGGGGCCTGCAAGCCCGAAACCGAAATCAAAGTAGCAGACACGTTTTTTGGGGCCTTGAGACTCTGGCAACAAAACCCAAAGAGACGTCTCAGCAGCAGACAGTGTTTGAGAGGCCCGAAAGCCAAATCAGTAGCAGACGTTCTTTTGGCATCATGTTCCCGCTTCGTTGAGGGTGAATGAATGACTCAGAACGTCTGAAGCCGCAAACTGGCAGCCTCAGTTTCCTTCTGTGAAAGCCTGGCTCAGGTCCATGTGCGACGACAGCCCTCAGCTCGGACCAGACTAAAACGGACGTGCATGCGCCAGCATGTTTGGATCAGGTATGCGAACAACCGACACAGCTTGCGGCAAAACCATGTTTGCAACGCGCGTGTTTTTGTAGCAGTCTTGACGGAAGCCAGGTTCGAAGCTCAAGTGCTTGCAAGCACGTGCTGACAGCGCAACTTCCACGTCTCAACCTTGAATCCATGAACCCTAAACTCTTTGGCTCAAACGTGAATTTCACCATCAAGCTTCGATGCTTGTGGTTCCGAATCAAAGGCAACCAAGTCCAGCAAACGAGTTTGCGTCGACTTGTATTTACGTGTAAATGGAAAGTGTGCTATGCACACCGGTCCAGCTCCCGTTTCACTTTTCTGTATGTGGCTTCTGCCGCTGTTCGTCTCACTCTTTTGGCGCTTGTACAGGTTTGGTGTGGAGCAACTAAAAACTGATGCTCCATGCCCGCGGGGGTAACGCCCCGAAGGCTGTGCCAGCCTGCTATGCCAAAGCTATAATCGTAACGTTGAGAATTGGCTCTTCAATGAGTTTGGCTGGGACTGTCCGTCTTCGATGTGACTGTGGTGCTGAGCTTTGCAGAAGCCTCGTTTCATTGAACAGCGCATTGCCAACGTTATGCTTTGCCTCGTGCAACAGTGCCGAGCAACAATTTGCAGTTTGACTCTGGCCATCTGAATCGTTGCGTGGCCGCCCTGCATTGTTTTCGCGCCGCAGTGCTGTTCCTTGTCAATTCCTGTGGTGAGCCCGGTAAAAGCCAAGTTGCGGGTCACCAAAAGTGATGTTGGGCGGGCGTGGGTGCACATCATGCCACAGAGTCTTCAGCGGTTTCCATGAGCTGAGCTCCAAAAGGTGGTGCACGGAAACATGCCAAAAATGTAGGAGAGCCGAGAGGGCCTCTCCTGTCCGAGGAGGCTCAAGCATCAGAAACATAGACTGCCCTGTACAGTCACGCTCATGAAGCGTGTTGCAGATGTGTCTGCTCTTGAGGAAGCTCGTGAGAAGGTGTCGAATTTGCCTCAAAGGTTTTTGCTGTTGTCGTTGTGTCACGCATGCTCCTGTGCACACCCTCCAGGTGCGTGCGCTGCAGAAGAAGGTGCGCTCGACTTCGCGACTCTGTCGGTCAGAGAAGCAATGCTGGGCAAATGCTGGTTTAAACCCGCGCCAATGCATTGTTTTGTTGGCAGTGTATGTCTTGAGCGGTTTCAACGTTCTACTGGCCGTCGAGTTCTTGAAATCAAAATCGAAGCGCCAAGACATGGAACAGCCTGAGCAAGAATGCTTCATAGAAGAGCTGTATCTGCGTACCGAGTTGGAAGTTCTGCTAAAGGTCGAGGACCCTGTCACAGCAAAAGATGTAGGTGTTCGGCGTGAGGCGGTGCGGTTCATTGCGAACTACAAGGCAAATGGCTTTGTACAGGAAATGAACTGCGTGCATGGGGTGGCACCCACGTCTTTGCGCACTGCACGTGAATATCTGGACCACTGTGAGAAGCTGGGTGCGCCTCTGCTGAACAGAAGGTTGCGTGACCATGTGGTAGATGCGAATGGACCGGAGGCAACATCCAGCACCCGACGCAATCTGCGCAAGTGGTCGCGGAGATTTCGAAAGCGCTGGTGTTTGAGGTATGGTGCATTGCGGCCGCTGGACGATTTGCCGGCGGATGAAATACAAGCCAAGGCGCAATGGAGTGGGATTGATTGTTTTCTTTCAGTGCCAGAGGTTTCACTTCTGGTGCTTGGGTTCATGCGCCATTGAGGCATATGTTGGACGGGGCTCTCGTGATTTCCTTCTTGCTTCAGATTTTTCTCTGTCACCACAGCAGTGTGGTCGTTTGGACGCAGCTAAAGGCTAAAGTTTGCTTATCTGACATCAGTTTGTCCACAAGCTTCGAGCCCGGTTTCGGACTCTTTGGGGTGTCCCAGATTTGGGGGTCAGCCCAGGCTGCTTGCTTTCTGAATGATTTAAAGCTGCGTTTCGGGCCCCGCTTCGGGGCTCCGAAATCGGGTCCCAAAACTGGGGCCCGCCAACCGGACAGTTTGCACACCTCTGAGGTGGGCCTCTTCTGGCGACATGCAGATTGGCTTCAAGGCAAAGTGCCAGAGAGCCAAGTGCCTGTTTTCATCAACTTGGATGAAACAGCGATTCAGTATTCTTACTACAGTGCAAGCGGCTTGGTGTCTTTGACGCTGTCGGAAAAGCCAAAGGTGATGGTACCCAAGGGTGATCGACGCGGCGGCATAACGCATGTTGCCTTGCTATCCCCCGTGTTGCGAGTTCAACAGCATTTGCCACAAGTGCTGATCTGCAACACGCGGAAGCTTACAAAGACCTTACTCCGTCAGCTTAATGTGAACAAACCCGACAATGTCTGGCTTCTTCGCCGAAGGAGCGCCTGGAACAGCACCGACATCATGGTGTGGCTCATCCAACTGATAGGATACGTGTTTCGCACGAAGTTTTCGGGAATGGGCTTTCAGCCAATCTTGTTAATGGACGCAGCTAGTGTGCATTGGGCGCAACCTGTTGTCAGAGTGGCTCGTCTGCAGAGCATCTTTTTGCTACCAGTGCCCCCCGCTTGCACGCCGTTGGTGCAGCCTTTGGACGTATACGCCTTCTCACGCTACAAGCAGAAATTGGAGTGTTTGTTCCGTGATTATCGAATGGCACAACAAGGTCCCGTAACAGCGCATGCCTGGTTTCACATCTTGTTTCAGGCGATTGATTGGCTCCGAAGCGAGCCGTGGCATCAAGCTTTTTCATTGGTTGGGCTTCCCAACCAAGGTTTGAATTTGCACCAGAATCTTGCAAAGCATTTTTCTGGTGGGCGCTTAAGCTGCCAGCCCGGGCGGCTGTCGCCTGCTGAGCTCGCGACTCTCCTACCGCGGCGGTATAAACTCGTTTATACCGATTGGATCGGTGCTCCAGAGCACATCATGCCGCTCCTCGAGTAATGCAAAAGTAAATGCTTGCATGCTGCAGTGCAGCGCGGCTGAACTGTGACAGGAGAGGCCCTCTTGGCTCACCTATGATTTGGTGCAGTTTTTTGGCTCCGCTTTCTGCACTTCTGGTACGCAATGTCAGAAGAAGCCGCAGCAGCTCCTTCCGACCCTCCTGTAAGGGAGCGAGTCGAGTTGCCCCAGGCTCTGTGAGTGCATGGTTGGACAGAAATGTGTGTTAGACGAAGGTAATTAGCAGTGACCGAAAAGCAGAGTTGAAAGGAAAGCTTGTCAGCCCGCCTACAGCGTTTGAAGCAAGAGCGTGAAGCTGCAAAGGTTTCTGTCTCAGTGAGGTCTTCCCGCTTGTCCTCGTTTTTGAATCTTCTGCATTCCAGGCAGAAGCCCGAAGGGTCATGAAGCAAGTGAAGCAAGAACAGCGCCGTGTCCGTAAGGCGAGGAAGTTGCGTCAACCTGTAGGTTCTGTAATTGCTGTCAAGCTGAGGCAAAGCAGGCAGCGAAGCGTTTGTCGGAGGAAGATTTGCTGAGCCTTGTTGTAGAGAAGCGCAGCGGCTGAAGATCTTCTGGGATCTGCAAAGCTTTTGAAGTTCTCCTTGCGTCTCACGATGCACCTTGCCGTGAAAAAGATAAGGTTGCAGACTGCATTACGCCATGTTTATCTTGTATTATCCTACTTAAGGAGTGATGTTGAGGATGTGGCAGAAAGTCAAACCACGGTTCGTGCCAGTGGGGTTGGAAAGCAGGGATGTTAGTAGTAGAAGTGTTCTAGGGTCCCTGCATGAAGTCCAAGTATTGTAAGAACAGGGGGTGGAGCAGCGAAGCTAACGGTCACAAGCAGTGTGAAGATGTGTGAAGGCTTTCGTCGCGCACTTGAAGTCGCGAAGCAAAATCGAGGCAGCAGACGTGTTTTTGGAGCCCTGGCAAAGCGAAAGCATCCTTAGCGCGTTTGGAGTCGCAAAGCAAAGTCAAGGCAGCAGACGTGCTTTGGGTGAGACCGTGACCACAAAATCCAAACAGCAGACGTTCTTGTTTGGGAGTCTGGCTAACGGGTCAAAGCAGCAGAAACAGTGCTTTAGGATTAAAGAACCAAATCAAAGTAGCAGACGTTGGTTTGGGGTTGCGGGACATTTCTGTCCGAAAAGTGGCCGCCGTGACACCGTTCGCCGTGGATGGAGCACATTCTCTTGGTTTTGCGCGCAGGGGGCCTTTTTAGATTGCCAAAAATGCAGATCCAGAACAGAAAATCGTAACGTTGAATGTGCTGGAAGAAAGAAAATTCGAATCTTTTACAAGGTTTCCAACGTTACGATTTTCCCTTCCCGGTCCGGATTTTTGGCAATCTATTTTGGAATGTGTGTTTTCCTTAGGTTTTGGCAGATTCGTGCTTCAAAAGTGGCAACTGTCACACGGTTTCGCTGTGGACGGAGCAGATTCCTTGGGTTTTGGTACATTCGTGTCCGAAAAGTGGCAACTGTCACACGGTTCTGCTGTAGAGAAGCCATATTCCTTGGATTTTGGCACATTCCAGTCCGGAAATGGCCACCGTCACACGGTTTTGCTGTGGGCGGAGCATGTTCGCTTGTTTTTGGCACGGTGAAAACCACAATCCTCGTAACAGTTGTCATCTTGGCCGCTTGTTTCGCGGTATGTGCGTGGAGCAGGTATATTTCCCGGACTCCGTGTGACAGTTGTCCTTTTTGCAAGCTGTAGTCGTCTATGTGGCCATGAAGACATATTGTTGACAATTGCGAAGGTTGTGGGCTCGCGTTGAGAAGGGGCAACAAGTACCAGCTGCCAACGTAACTAGCCAGCTGCGTCTCACTAGCCACAACCGAACTTGAGTTCAAAGTCCCAGTTCCAGTGGCAAACCCGCCATGTCTTCTTCGCCCACGTCTGGGTCCTCCTCATCTTCAGATGAGGATGTACCCATGTGTGATGTTGAGGCACGTCGGTGTTCGCATGTGTAGCAGTTTTTAAAGATGTTCAACAACATATTTCGTCCTGAGGGCGAGTCCTCCTCCAATGCTGACGAGCCCGCAGATCCTAAAGCCCGTGCTCGCTGTGGACAGTTTGTTTGGCCTTGTCCCCGTCAGTACCTGGCAGATGCAGCTTCCCGCAAATCTCGCAATTGCTTGATTCCTGCGGATCTCAGCAACGAGGAAGCTGGTAAGATGTTCCTTCAGGCCCTTGCAAAATGCAACCAGCAATCGAATATCAGTCGATTGCATGTCTTTGACGAGCCCCACAAGACGTATGACAAGGAGACGGGCCAACGAGCCCGACACAAACACTTCATCTTCAAATTTGTCAGGCCGTTTGCTCATGTAAGACTGGGTCATCTACTTGCGCAGGGTGGTGTGCATGGCCATTTCTCTTTCAACTTGGTCGGCTACCAAGCGTACCTCAAGTATTGTTTGGTGGCCAGTGCTCACAAGCTTGCAGCAGACTTAGACAAAGATCCATGGCATTGGCCTTCTCATGTGACCACACCACAGCTCATGCAACTTTGTCAACAGTCTGTACCCCAGATGGAAGCCCGTAATGGCCAACCTGGAAAGAAGCGAACCTTGATGACATTTTCAGAAATTACGGATGCATTTGTCGAACATTCTGTGCAAACTTGCAAAGACGCTTGGCAGCTTGCTAAAGCACGAAAGATTTCAGGAGATGAGACGCTCTGGAACACACTCGGCGCCCAAGCAAATGTCGCAGGTTTGGTTCACAAAGTTTTGAGTGCGTGGAATGCTGAAAACATGGATTCTGGAAGCTTCGTGGCCGTTCCAGATTTTCTGTTGTCCAGCTTTGTTCCTTTGCCGCAGATCCATGAGCGCTTGGCTTGGTGGTTGCAAGGTGGTTTCAAAGAGGTCACTTTGATTTTGGAGGGACGCGGCGGCCTAGGTAAGACGGAATTCGCCTGCGCATTGATGCACGCTTGTGTAGGACAAGCCGGATTTCATTTCATCAATCGTCTGGACCGCCTACGCGACATCAGCTTCGGCCCCAAACAAGGCTTGGTGTTCGATGAAGCCTGCATGGTAGAACGCTCGATTGACGACGTCAAGGGTCTTGTCGACTTGTCAAAGACCCGTGACATTGTGGCCAGAAATGCTGATGGAACCATTCCCAAGCAAACCCCGCGCATTTTCTCCACCAATTGGACTTGGGATCGCTTTTGGCCGAAAGAAGTCGGCACGGTGGAACACAATACGGCCATCAGTCGACGAGTTCTGTGGGTGCGTGTAAACGAGGACATCCGTTTGCTCGCGAATTCCCATGGACCTCTGCGCCAGGAGGACGAGGACGAGGACGAGGAGGATGTGTTTGGACACAACCGCGAGCCAATGTGAGGTTGTGCCTGCCACGCAATTCATAATTCGAATGCTGCATCCTTTTCGCCGTGGAGCTTGAAAAACACCAGCAGCTGACGTGTTTCAGGGTCTGAAAGCCCGAAACCGAAAATCAAAGTAGCAGACGCGTTTTTTGGGGCCTTGAGACTCTGCCAACAAAATCCAAACAGCACATGTTAATTTTGGAGGGTCTGGCAGAAGTTCAAAGCAGCAGCTCAAAAAGACACAAGCAGCTGCCGTGTTTTAGGGACCTGAAAGCCCGAAACCAAAATCAAACTAGCAGACGCGGTTTTTGGGGGCCTTGAGACTCTGCCAACAAAATCCTAACAGCAGACGTTCATTTTCGGGAGTCTGGCCACAGATTCAATGCAGGAACTCGAAAAGACACAAGCAGTTGCCGTGTTTTAGGGGCCTGAAAGCCCGAAACCAAAATCAAAGTAGCAGACGCGTTTTTGGGGGCCTTGAGACCCTGCCAACAAAATCCTAACAGCAGACGTTCATTTTCGGGAGTCTGGCCACAGATTCGATGCAGCAGCTCGAAAAGACACAAGCAGTTGTCGTGTTTTAGGGCCCTGAAAGCGCGAAACGAAAATAAAAGCATCAGACGCGTTTTTGGGGGCCTTGAGACTTTAAACCCAAACAGCACACATTCATTTTGGGGAATCTGGCCACAGATCAAAGCAGCAGCTCGAGAAAACCCAAGCAGCTGATGTGTTTGAAATGCTTGAAAAGCGTTAAACAAAAATCAAAGTAGCAGACGCGTTTTTGTGGGCCTTGAGACTTTAAACCCAAACAGCAGACGTTCTGTTGGGGAGTCTGGCCACAAAGGCAAACCAGCAGAAGTGGTTTCGGGAAACGTTTCGATTGCAGTGAAACAGACACAGGTTGCAGTGCGTACAGTGTGTGTAACTAGGTTCTGTACAGTTACTTGACAGCGCCTCTTGAGCGCACAAGCTTCTTGGAGCAAGCCTACGGCTAGCGGCAATGTGACTAGTCCTCGTTGAACGCAGAAGCTTCTTGGAGCTGTGATTAGTCTACGCAGCAGACGTTTTTTGGATGTTATTTCCAGTCATTGACGTTGGTGTACAGCACACAGTCACAGCATCGCCTGCAGATCCAAGTCGGGTTTGAGAAAGAGTGGCTGACTGATGGAGCTCTGCTCCCTCCTCTGGATCGAAGCTTGTCATATCTCGAGTATCAGTGCTTTTCCGATTTGCTCCAGCATCTTGCAATACTTTGGCCGTGGCAGTCCACGAAACAGTACGATGTTGTTTTAAGAAGACATGCAGAAAGAGACGTGCAATGGAGCATCAGTTCGAGAATGTGCAGTTCGCAAAAGCAGATCAAGGTGGTTGAGGCCCCAGAAGCGCACC
>CAJNDT010001086.1:0-88417 GCA_905221615.1 Symbiodinium sp. CCMP2592 | reverse complement strand
CGCGCCAATCGGCCCGGGAACCTCGTTCGAGAGTCCGTAAACCCCCGAAACTCGGTGTTGGGGAGCCGGCGACTCCATGGTATCCTGCCATGTTGTGAATCGCTTCTTGGGCGGCGGCGGTCCCTCCGGCTCCGCGGGTCGCCGCTTGTCTGTGCTCGACGGAGCAGCGGCCCCGCTGGCACCTTCTTCGGCACCTGCCTCGCCACTAGACGAGGGAGCCGCGCCTGTCCCGGCCGCGGCTCCTGCAGAGCCGGCTGGTGCCGAGGGCGCTTCTTCCTTCTTGGTGGTGGCCCGCTTGGCCGCGGGGCCTTGACGCTCAGAGCCGCTCTCCTCAACGGCGCGCTTGAGGGAGGAGAGGGACTTAGCCTCTGCCGTCTCCTTTTCCTCCTTGGTCACTGCAGGAAGGCGGGTGTCGCGCCGTGCCTCAGGAGCCGCAGCCGCGGCCTCCTGGGCCGAAGCAGCAAGCTCCTCCTTGGCGCGTGCCGACGCTCTTTCCCGTGCCAAGCCTGCCTTCATAGACTCCGCGAGGCTAGGGATCCGGACCTCCGGACTCCCTGCCTCAGCTGGGGGAGTCACGTTGGCCGCAGGCGCTGCAGAGGAGGAAGACGCCTCCTGAGAGGCATCCGGAGGAGCAGGAGCCATCTCCTGATCCTCGGAATGCGTCGCCGAAGATGGCGGAGCTTTCTTCGTAGGGCTGGAAGCCTGAGGCTCCGCACCCCATCGTGGATCAGGCGGGGTTCCAGTCCTCTGGACACCCCCCTTCTCTCGAGGGAGCAGATCCGTTTCCAGCATAGGGGGATCTATCTCCAGTTGGGTGTCAGTCTGCTTTGCGATGGGGTTCAAGACACCCGCGGCGAGCTTTTCTTCTCTGAGCCCATCGTGGGCGTTCCAGATAAGGTCTGAAAAGGTTTCCCTCATCGCTTGGACGTGCTCCCTCGGGGTATCTTCCCGGGGAGCGTCCACGTCCGGATCTTGGGGGTCCAAAAGCTCGTCGGGGAACGCCGGAGGAGGCGGTTCAACATCTTCGGGAACCTCTCCGGATCTCCCCTGCTCTTCGCGAATCGCCTCCAACGCTTCGCCCAGCGGGGTCGCGTCCCTAAACAAGTGACGGTAGGGACTCGGAGCTGCGGCGTTGGGCATCATGAAGTCCGTCTCCTCGTACGCTGGCCCGAGAATGGTACTCGGGTAGCGCACGGGAGGCTTCGCCCGCTGCACCGGCCTCCGGTCAAGGCGATACGTGCGCCAGAGACCATCGGAAGTGACACAAGGCGCCCCATCCGGGAGCCGCCTGAAATCACGCAGCTCCGCCCCGATGCGATCACAGAAGCGGTCCGGGTTGGAGATATGCGTAAACCGGCCCAGGTCAGCCTCAAAGACCCAGACACGGTCTCTGTGGTCTCTGCGAGCTTCTCCGTGGCGGAAGCGTCTCAGAGCCACAGCGGCTTCTCCAAAGAACGCATCGTCGCACGGGGCCGGCACCATGTTCGCCGGAAGGCCCCTTCCGTGGACCGCCGCTCGGTGGTACGCGGCTTCGTACTCGTGCTCGAATTCGGCACGGCACCCGCGGATACCACACTTGTGGCCGGACCCACGGGAAGGAACCCTTCTAGGGTATCCGTTCCCAATCTCCTCGGGTGTAGGGCAACCAGCCACGCCCCCGCCATGGATCGCACTCCGGTCGGGGGTGTCCCCGAGATCGACGAATTCCCCAGGCACTGCAGCCTCCTCGGGAATCGGATCCACACTGAAAGGCACAAAGGTGTGCCGCGCAGGAGACTTCGGAGCGGGCCGTTCTTGGCTTGCCGACCGACGCTCCACGGATGCCATGAAATCGTCGATCCCGCGGAGGATGGCCTCAGTCTTGGCCCGTTCCTCCTCGGTCTCCTCTGGGACGGCCGTACCTCCTTCTCGGGAGCCCTCTGGGCCTCCCGTGGAGGCCGAGCTCGCAGAAGGGGCTTCAGCACTAGGAACGGCCCCCTTCGGAGCGGCCTTGAGCGGAGGCCCACCAAGCTTAGGCCGGATAGGGCCTTGGTAAGGCCCGGGCCCCAGCCCTCCATGAGGCAAGGGCCTTTCCGACCGGTTCCTCGCAGCAGGTGGCGGAGGAGGAGATCGCGCGATGGGCGGCTCAGCCGGCCCACCCAGCAACCATCCAGGCCTGGTGCTCAAGAACTCCTCGGCCCTCTCGGTTTCCATGATCAGGAACGGCGGTGGAGGCCTGACCCCTTTCGGCGTCGGGCCAGGCTTCACCGTGACCATTCCTTCCGGAACGGCTGGCCTCTTCGGCGGCGGCTTCGGGTTCGCCTTCTTGCTGAAGTTCTTCGGGTGGAACAAATCCGCTGGAGTAAGCGTACGGTCCGCCTCCATCGGCTGATCCCCAGGCGCTGCACCGGCACCCTCAGGGTCACCGGGCGCGGCCTGAGGATCCTCAGGCAGCTCATCCCGGGCCCTGGGCGGCGTCTTGTAGCGGATCGTGTCCGCAGGCGGTGCTTCGGGAGGCACCTTTTGAGGGGGGCGGTGTGATCTTCCCCGCTCCTGTTCCCCTGCCGAAGGCGCTCCCTCTGGGGCCACCTTGGGGGTAGGCTTTAGTTTGCCTTCCCGCCCTGGCGGCGGCCTATCATCGACCGTCCTGGACCGATGCAGCGCAGAGGGCATCCCACGGGGACCACCCTCCTTAGGTGGTCCAGGCGGGGGTCCCGCCGGCATTGCCGAGCTCTTGGCCCGCACCTCAACTTCCAGCTCGGAAGACGAGTCCTCGTCCCCGATATAGTAGTTGACCGGGCCGGCTCCGCCAGGCGGCGCCGACTGCTCTCTGCGGACTCCGCTCCCGGGCTCCGCATCATCGACCCACCGCAGGGTGTTACCCTGACGCTCTGCAAGCGAGAGGTCGAAGACTTCACAGCCGGGTTGCACCGTGAGGATTCGGAGGATGCATTCTGGAGGGACACGCCCTGTCAGAACACATCCGTCTGTCCCTCTCCAGACGGGCACCCCGGAAGCCCTTAGGAGCTCGAGGTTCGAGACCACAAGACAGGTCGAGTTCTTTCTAAAGCCCGACGTACTGTCCCGCTGTCTTGGGTACCCGGGCCCGATCACCCAATGGACAGTCAGGCGCGGGCCGTTTCCGCCTCCCGGGAGGAGGCCGTCGCGGCCGATCCGCCGCGCATGAAACACCTCTGTGCATGACAGAGGGTGGAGCCTCCGTACTCTACCGAGAGCTCCCTCATGCCGGCCTCATCGAGGCCGTCTCCATACACGGTGCCCGCGGTCAATCCTGACCCACGGCCGTGTCCCTGGAGAGCCCGGATCCGGCCATCGACCAGCTCCAGCCGCTGCTTCTCCCGACCGCCAGCCGCGTTTTCCAGATCACTCGCCGCACCTGCCTCGATCGCGGACGAAGTGATCTGGAGCTTCTCGGCTAAGGCGGATACGCTAATCCAGCCCCCTTCGCCGAGATGGCCCTGCAGGCCGAATTTGCCGTGGCGGAGGGCTTGCGTAAGCGCCCTCTGGCAAACCGCGGGGTTCTCTAGCCACACCCACGGCTGCCATCGTGAGTTGCTATCACGACCGCCTTTCCCTTCGTTCCCGCGTCTGCGGCCCCCTCCCATGGCGCCCCTCGCGGCTCCCTGGCCCACGAGGGGCCCGGCACACGGAGGAAAAAGTGGGAGTGGCTCCGCGACCAGCCGGTCCACGGAGGACCCACCGGCAGCGAAGGAAAGAGGGGTACACGCGACCTCCCGGCCCACGTGTGCCAAAGCACACCGCGAGGCGCAAGAAGCCGATGGCAAGGGCCCGCGCGGCCCGTCGCAAGCTACTGGGCTACTCGTCTTGAGCCCACGCTGCGCGGCCATGTCCTGAAAGGCAGGGGGTTCAAGGGGGCTGCACAGAGAGAGGGGGTAGGGCTCACACTCAGCACGACCTACACCCTGGACTACCTCACTACACCCTTGCTGCAGCACGCACGCAACGAGTAGTAGCATAGAAAGGAGGTAGCGACCCACGGGCGTACAGGCCTGCGTCCGAGCTGCCCCCCACGTTCCCCCCCGAACCCCCCCGACGCGGCACACTAAGACCCCGAACCCTAACCTAGACCCCGCGGTCAAGACACAAGCGGTCAAGACGAACACAAGCGAGTTAGGGTATAGGGCTCTTGTGGGGTGGTTAGTGTCCGTTAGGGATTCATCGTGTTTTGCTTTTGCTTTAGGCGCGACCTTCCGGTCCGCGTCAGGCGGACTGGAGCTCGAGCCGTCGCGGCCTCGAGCGCCTAAGGCTTCAAGGGCGGAAGCGGCGGTCTGAGGCGCGGAGCGGCTGCCCTTCCGGCACGCCGTCCTTATCTCCTCCTCTGCCTCCGCATCCGTGAGGAAACGGCCGTCAACGACCCTACCTGTACGAACCGTCAGGTCGTCGACATAGGCCACCCATTCCTTAGTGAACCTAAGCCTTCGATTGCGACCCGGCGCATACGCGCGGTCCACGACGTAGTTAAAATCGTCGGGACCATTGACAGGCCCGAAGGTAAGCCCAATAGGGAGGTACTTACCGCTACGCGCAACAATGGCAAGAACCTCCCTGGCACGCTTCGTGTTGCGGATCTGATTGAACCCGGAAACCGCATCAACGAAGCTATACCAGACTGATCCTACCGCTGCAGCGAGCACATCCGTGCTCCGCCGGCAGTAGTAAGTGGATCTCTTCACCCTGGCGTTTACCCTGCGGTAATCTACCACCAAGCGGCGTTTCCTCGCCCGCTTGTGGGAAGGCATCTCCTTCGTAGGGAAAGGGGCCGAACCCCAGGCCGAAGGGCCTCGCACAAGCTGCCCTCTCTGGACCTCCTCCTCAAGCCGGTCATCAACCCACTGCGCCGCTTCCCCGCGGAGCGCATGGGGCTGAGAGCTGACCGGAGGCCCCGTAGGGACGCAGTCGTGCGCAAACTTCCGGACCGTGGTACGCGCCGTACCTTCGACCCAGAATGCAGCGGCCTTCCGGCCCACCGTCTCCTTAATGGCTGCGAGATCAGCCTCGGTGAGCCCCGGACGGTTCTCCGTAGGGCCCAACCTGAGGCCTTCAATGACCTGCGCCTTATACTCTGGCGTACGGCGGGGATCGGCAGCCACAGCCTGGCCTGCCAACGCATAGACCTCCAGGTCCGCGAAGACACCATCCCAATCCTTGGCGTCTGCCTTCGACCGCCAGTGAGCATCCATCTTCCTGGAGAACTCCAGAACTTCAGCCTCCATCTTCGCTCTCTCTTGAGGGGAGAGGTCCTCGCCAGACTTAACGTCCGGCAACGGTACCTCCGGAGCGGAAGGCTTCGCAGGCTCAGCCGGCGGCTGGCCGCTCACTGAGCAAATGCTGTCGTAGCAAGGGGGCTGGTCGCCCCTCAGACCAGCATCCGCCAGGCAACGGCACAAGGCCGGAGCGAGCACCCTCGAAGAGGTCCGGGCCTTCGCGTGCTGATGGGCTACCCTGCCCAAAGCGTCAGGCTTTGCACAGCGAACGCAAACCGAATCCATCTTGAAGTTGGAAAGACAGATCAGCGCTCCTTCCGAATGCTTAGAACCCCTAGGAACTGATCCCAAGAGCTGACATCGATCAGCTCGGCCGAAAGCCCAAGGGAACTTCGGTTCCGAAAGCGTCCCAAACACGGGAGCCCACCCCTGGGCCTCCCAAGGCTCC
The DNA here is from genome assembly GCA_905221615.1 of Symbiodinium sp. CCMP2592. Classification (NCBI taxonomy): domain Eukaryota; class Dinophyceae; order Suessiales; family Symbiodiniaceae; genus Symbiodinium; species Symbiodinium sp. CCMP2592. The sequence goes on along the minus strand of CAJNDT010001086.1, from coordinate 82,744 downwards.
CAAAGTCCTTCCTGATCTGAGATAGTAACAAGCATCTGGCGCCCCTTCTCGGCCACCATTGCTCCCCACCTACTGACCAGGGAGAGGAACTCCTTGGGGATACCCTTACCGGATAGGCCCACAACGAGGCACTTGGGGTCGAGCGTATCGACCAGAAGGCTCAGGGCTTGCCGGTCCTCCTCTGAGGAGAAGTCCCAGCGGATCCCGTAGGAGCTGGCTCCTTGAACCGCAGCAGGAGGGCTACGCAGGCCTCCTGCCTTACTGACCTGAGTAAGCGAGTGCTCCGACACCGCTACTTCGACAAGGTCCACGTCCATACCCTCTAGGTGATCTCTGATCCACCCCTGGACCGCGGCACAGGAGCTACCTCTACCGACGATCAAGGAGGGCGCGGGAGCCTCAGCAAGGAGCTCCTTCAACGCAGCAGGGACGTCAATCGGGGAAGCTGCCACACCCACTCGGTCCGGCACGGACTCTTGCAAGGAGTAACCGGCCTTATCGAGCTTCCGGGCAGAAGACGCAGCGAGAACCCCATCCCTACTAAGATCCACCTTGGAGATAATCTCCTTCACGGTGATGGACTCTATGGCCTGTCTCGTCCCTTCGCGGGTCAGAGAACCGCCTTCGTCCAAAAACGCAAGGTGCCACCGGACTCTGAGTCCTGAGGCGTCGGGGATGTACCGGTGGACGCCCACCTGTGCCCTGGCTTCGTCCACTTGCGTGACCTTGCCTAGGCGACAGGTTTTAGGGCCCACTCGGGCGCCATGGTACGCAACATGGTCACCAATACGCAACACGAAGTTGCGGCCCCGGCGCTTGACAGTAAACTCGACCTGCTTAGCTTCACCGGCCGCTTGCTGACCCAATGAAGGCGGCTGATGCTCTGGCTCGTCGAAAAACTCTATGGGGTCCCTCTTCTCGGGCACCTCCGCATCTTCCGGCACGAGCACTACATCCTCCGCGTGGGCTTCACATTGCCGGCCTGGCGCCTCACCAGGGCCACCAGGAACAAGTTCGAGTTGCAGCCTATGGCCTTTAACCGCCACTATCCTCCAAGGGCCGGTCAGACCAGGCTTCCAAGGGACACGCCCCGCCCCCTCTGGCCGGGGCTTGGGGGAATTCCAGACAACTCTGTCCCCCACGCGGAGCTCAACTGTGCGACGCGACCGATTAGCAAGTCGGGCACGCGCCTCACTGCTCGCGTCCCAATGGCGCCGCACAGCGGCCGCCAAGTCGGAAAACTGCTTGAACTGGGAACGGGCCCAGTCCGTGATGGGCTCGAATTGGAGGGCCTCGCGGAGAACGTCCTTCTCCAACGGCAAGGCGAGGCTCCAGGACCGTTCCAGGTCCCTGGGGGTGTACCCATGCGCCCCCGGGGTATTATCCAACACATACTCGGCGACCATGAGCCATTCGCTCCAGTTCTCCATGGAGCCGCCGATATGCCGGATGAGGTTACCCAGAACCTTCTGGACCTCTTGGTGGACCCTCTCGTTGGACCCCATCTCACAAGGCCTGAGAGCCATACTGAACTGCTGAGTTGTCCCAAGCATGGAGCACAACTCCAGCATCATGGCATTCTTGAACTCAGTGCCTCGATCAGATCGGATGAGGCGGGGCAGGGTGCGTGATCTCAGCACGCACCGCAGAAATGCCCTACGCACATCCGTATGCGTAAGTGTCTTCATGGGTTCCAGAAGCACTGCGTGGCTAAGGCAATCAAAGTACGTAATACTGTATCGGAAGCCATCGCGGTCCTCCCGATTAGGACCCTCGCAGTCGACGGAAACTTCCTGCCAACACGCTTCCGCGAGACATTTGACAGGTTTCGCTTCGACCTTCGTGGCTCGGGCCCTGCCCTTAACACACGCCAGGCATTTGGACACCCACAACTTAACGTCTGGTTCCATTCCTGGCCACCAGACGGCCCTTTCAAGGAGACGGAACGTGACCTCCGCCGAACGGTGCGCCCCCAGGAGGCCACAATGCACAGTCATGTAGCATGACTTCCGCCACGTGACGCCATTGGGCCCGGCGATACCGTTCGGGACGACCGGGACGACCACCGTCTGGCCAGTCTTGATGGTCACTTCCCTCTCCAAGACTCCGTCCGAGCCAAGCTTGAAAGGGGCTTCCGGCTTCTTGACCGAAGCCGTAAGGGACGGATCTCTCCGTTGAGCCTCGTGCCAAGCCGTGCGAAGAGCTGGCGTGACGCCGAACTCGCAGAGCCCGGCGCCATCCCTGGCCGCCAAGGCCAGCTTTTCTCTCTGACTCTCCGGGCTGTCCTTGTCCGACAGCACAGGGAAAGAACCGAGGCTGAGGGGACCAGAACCCCGGACGCGGACACCTTAACCCGGCAAGTCCGCACGGAATGTGACTTGACACAAAAGGGCCGGTGGGAGGAGTACAACTCCACAACCACCCGTGGGGCCTTGGTAGCGGACCCCACAAAAGCCAGGGTCCTGCTAAGCTCTCCTTCCTTGACCTCGATCTTCTTCGAGAGCTGGACGGCCATCCAATGGCCTTCCTCTCCTGAACACTGGAAGGCGGCGATGACAGGCGAAGCCCTGAGCGACTTCCGATGCCCAAGGGACTGGATGCCGTCCCCATCATTCCAACCTTCCACGCGGTCCACCTCTCCCTTGAGACCAAGGAGACACGCAAAGGATTCCCGGAGGCGAACTTCGCCCTCCTGGAGATTCCATATGCGTTCGCACTCAGAATTAACCACATGCCTGTGGCTGTGCCAGTTGGGCTCGACAGCCCAGTTGAGCGAGCTCGGCCCGCTCAGGCAGGACGGGAAGGCCTGGTGCCCTTGCAGGACTTCACCAGAGGCGTTCACGACCCAGGAACTCCACAAAGAAGGGCCGTCCTTCTCGCACCCCTCGACTGGAAGCTCCAGGTCGCCCCCAGTCCAGACCCTCGCCTTAATCCTGCCGTACACCGTGGGCAGGAGCCCTTCCACGGGCTTTTGGAGGAAACCTTTGGCCCATGCTCGGATGAGGTCCGTATCAATGTCCACCGAACCATCAGCAAGGCTGGCGGACAAGAGGGCGTTCACCTCGAGTGACACGCTCGGGTCGGCAGACTCCGGGCCCTCAGCGGCCTCCTTTTCGGCTTGGGCCTCAGCAACCTCCAGAGCTGTTTCCTCCGCCTCCTGCCGGATGCACGAAGGACACCTTGAAAATAGGTATGTCCTCTTTCCGCAGGCGCAGACTCCTTCGTGATCCCAAAGCTCCCGAGAGGGCGCGTCAACGAGACCACGCAAGGAAACATCCGCGACTTTGGAGATCCCTTCTAGCTTCAGGGACGAAAGGACCTCAGCGGAAGCGGCAATCTTGCCCACTATCCCATATCCTGGTATAGGGGGCTCGGGAAACTCACGCCCCATCTCTGGGCACGCCTCAGCCACCTCAGCATGAGTAGAGTGCGCCTTCCAGACCTTAGGCTTAAGGCTCCAGATACCCTTGATCCCTGCCCAAGCGAGGCCCGCGACGCGGGCTTCCTTGCGCTGCAGGTTGCGAGCCTGGAGGGTGACTTCAACCACCAGCGGCCACCGCAAGGCAGCGGTGACAACTCCTCCTTGGCCAAGTCCTACCAGAAAGGTAGGGGAAAACGCAGCGGCTTCCCGAAGTACCTTCGCACAGGACGTAAGCAGGTCGACGCGGAGCTTCTTGACCTTCTTGGGCCCGGTAAGCTTACCGGTCATACCGTCGAAGTGGGACGCCACTCCGTCATCGTCCTCAAAAGGGCCCCAGCAGCCTCTCACCGCAATGGAGTGCCCCGGGATTCCCGAGACGAAGACTTCACGGATCTCCGTGAGCGCCCTTTCCTGCTCCGTCCAAGGGGCATAATCGAAAACAATCATAACGCGGACAGGGGGACCGCCCGCGACCCCGACCGGCACCGCAGCCGCGGTCGCCGGGGCAACCTGCGTCGCGTGATCGGGAACCGCGTCTTCCCCTACTGCCCAGGGAACAGGACCGTCACCTTCGGTCCCTTCTCCAAGGTACTGGTCCAGGTCGAACCCCTTCAGCTGGCCAGTCATCCCGACCAAGTCCTTGGTCCGGGCGGCCAAGAGCTCGTCCCGACCCTTCGGGTTCCTGGAAAAGGAGTCCCCCAGCGTCGCACTGCGACCACTGAGACTCCTGATCTCAGACCCATCCATCAAGATCTCCGCAACCCATCGAACCAGTTTCTGGTCGGAGCCGATATCAGAGGACTGCGCTCTCGTAAGATTGGCATGGTCCGTCCAACACAGGGTTCGGATAGTTCCGAAGACCTTTCGGGTTGCTCGCTTGACTTCGAGCTGTGCGAAGGCTTCTTGAATCAGCGGGGGCCAATTTTGCTGCGCAGGGGTCAGACTCTTGGAGTGAGTCATAAGAACCTTAATCCTTGAGAGGTCCCTGCTCATTTGCACCACCGAGCCCCCTACCGCAATCCCGCTGGCGTCCGCTATCTGCTCAAGCGGGCAAGAGCCATCAGCAGCCGACGCCTCATCGAAGGCCGCCAGGCTGATATGGTGGCTCATCATCTTCTTGATGGCCTTGAAAGCCTTGCAGCCGGCAGTGGTGCCTGTCCCCAGGCCACCTTCCGGAAACTCCGCTCCCGGTTTCTGCCATTGGCCCAAAACCTTAGCAGCATGGCCATATTCCGCTGGCAGATAGCCCCGAAGCCAGTTCGCACACCCAAGGAATTGCTGGATGTGGAGCTTTTCCTTAAGCGGCGGGAAATCCACGACCGCTTGGCATCGCTCCTCGTCGGGCGCACTCCCGTGCCGCCCGATCCGGTGCCCGAGGAGCTTACCCTCTGACACACAGATCTCAGCCTTGGCGACACCAAAGGAGAACCCAAAGAGGATGCTCTTGTCGAGGAAAGCTTCCAAAGAGACCAGGTGATCGAGAAGGTGCGGGCAAGCACCCTTGTGCCTCGCACCCATATCCTCCCGCAGCTTGTCGTAGTAGTAGTCGGAGGGAGGTTCCTCGATCATCTTCTCAATGTCGGCCGATTCCACTATGTGGTACACCGGCTCGTTCCTAGTGTCCACTCTGGAACCACTAGTGACGTCTCGGCCGTGGCTTCCTCCAAGCCCCCTCGTAGCGGAACCCGCATCCCATCCTGCCCAACGCGGCCCCGTCTTCGTCCTGAAGACCGCGAGATCGGACGTGACGGGCACGGTCGACCAGTCGACAGACTCGGGCCAAAGCCTGAGGTCCCTAGTCTGCCACAACCGCCACGGGCCGCCAGAAGACTTCAAGAGGCAAGTCTCGTACGGAAGCCTTTCGACATCCGGCCGATTCTCCGGGTCACCTTCCTGGGGCCTGCCGCTCCAAAGGCCAGCCATTCCTCCCTTCGTCTGCCACCACTGGCCCTCAGTGGGGATGGAGGAGAGGAAGGACACGGCATCCGGATCCGTAACCACGGACTCCGTGGCCCAAGGCCCTCCTAGGACCGTGCTTACGGCGGCAAGGGCGAAAACCGCCCCAACCCTCAGGCCCTTACGCCAACCCCTGCTGTGCGAGCATGCGCCGCAGCCTTGCAGGCCACAGACGGCGGTCCTCTCGGTGGACCCGCACGCAAAGCATCCAGGGAAGGTCGAGTCTTCGGCAGTGCCTAATCCGCAGTTCCCACACGGGTCACCACTCGCGTCCGTAAAGAGGGTCTCAACCCCTCCGCATTCACACGCGGTGGTCTGCGCGAGCCCGGTCCGGACCTCGCCGACGACGGCACCCGGAGAGACAGTCGTGTCCTCTTCGGCTACCAGCAAGATCGAACCTTCCTCGGCTCCTGTGGGCCACAGCCCAGGCACTGCTTCGCAGTTGGCGGACTCTACCGGGAGGACAGCCTCCGTAAGGGAGCCATCCTGGCCTCCACTGCCTTCCCTCTTCACAGGTGCGATGACCCCATCTCCGGCCAAGAGCTCCAGCGGGTTCTCCCCGCTGTACCGGAGCAGGTCCCTGCCTCCGGTACCCGGCTCAAAGCACAGAGCACCGTCGAGACTAGAAAGCCTGGACTCGAAGGCGTAGGCGCGGTCCTTCCGCGACCTACTGTAGTCTTCGCACCTGGGGATCTTAATCCCAAGGGTTTCCAGGGAGTGGCAGTCAGGAAGGGGCTTGAAGCCCAAGCCCTGCCGTCCCGAGCAATCCAAGGCGCGGCCGCCAAGGATGAGCCCATGCCAATCCGAGGTTCCTTTCGCGGCTATTTTACAGCGCACGAATATCTCTGGACCCTCGCTGCAGTTGTCGGGGGAGAGCCCCTCCAGAAAGCGGACTCTCAGCACGACGGCCCCCTTCAGGGGCACCGGCTTCCCTGCAGCGATCCCATGGACGAACTCCGGATGCACCCAGCGTTCGAACTTCACGACAGGAAACCTCCGGTCCTCCGTGCCGATCCCCAAGGCAGCAGCCCGGTTGAGGATCCCACAGAGGAGTTCCTCCGTGATGTGGTTCGAGCCTGCACACCCGTCCAGCATGCATTCCACCATGCCGTCGATGACCTGCACGACTGTTCTGTACTGGTACCCCCCGACCTCGTTCTCGCAGAGGTGCCACCAGTCCTGAGGCAGCTCGTCCAACGAGCTGAACTTCGACGACGAGCTCTTGGCAAGCGGGAAAGCGGAGGAGTTCGCCGCAACAACCGTGCCAGCGCTCCCAATCTGGATGGAGAGCGTAGCGAAGGGATTCACCATCCCGGCGCCACTCGGGGCCGCCCAGTTCGAAGGCAACGCGGCTCCCCCAGTGGCGGGAAGCGAATGGACCATGTCACAGTCCGCTCCCTTACGGCACGACCCGTTCTTCTTGAAGAAAGGGCAGATAGTCCCTGGCGGCTTCGCGCCCGCCTTGGACTTCGCCTTGGGCTTGGCCTTGGCCTTGCCTTTGGGCTGCCCTCCGGGTCCACCCTTGCCCTTGCCCTTGCCCTTCCCCGGCGTTGTCGCCAGGGTGGACGCGTCCCGCTCCTTCTTGGCCGCGAGGGCCTTTTTGCGGAGCTCCTTGTCGTGCGAGTAAGGGCACGCGTCCCCTTTTGGGCAGTTCCCGTGGTCGCGGAAATGGAAACAGATAGGCTTACCTTTTCCATTTCCTTTCGGACCAGCGGCAAGCGTGGAAGAGGCGGCCGCCTTGGCCGCGGCCTTAGAAGCCTTGAGCTCCGTCCTCAGCTTCTCGACCTCCTTCCGCGCGGCGGACAGGGCTGGGTCTTCCGTCGAACCTGCGTACACGCTATTAGCCGTCACCCGATGCGCAGCCTCACGCTGCTCATATTCGAGGACGACCTTATGCGCTTCTTCCCAGGTCGAAGGGCCTCGAAGCCCTGCGGATGCGCCGTCGCTAGGCCACAACCGCTTATCACCGCGGATCTCCTTCTGGAGATGTGGAGGCATCTTGCGCAAGTAGCTTAGGAAGAGCTCCCTCGCTGTCTTGCCAAGACCCACACTCTCCAGCTCCGCGATGGAGGCCTCAAACAGGGGCTCGAACTGGTGCCCTGTGAGACGGCCCTTAGTGAGGGCGACGTGCTCCGCGTCCACCCTCATCTCCTTCTCTTCTCGGCTCTCGCCGAAGACAAGGTGCCGCTGCTTGATCCTTTCGTAAACGGCTTGGGGATTCTCAGTAACTTCCCCGGTCTTGGAGGCAGCCTTGTACACGTTAGTAAAGGTCTTAAGCCTCGAGCCGCGGCAGCGAGCACGAAGGGCGATGAGTTTCTCCCGGAAATTCATCCCCTTGCAGTTGTTGGCAAGGCCACAGACGTCCTCGAACTCTTCGTAGAACTGGACCACGTCCCGGATGTCGGAGCGATCGTCGGTGAGCGAGGGCCATTGGAGGTCCGTCTTCACGGTCGTGATCGACGTCTGACCTCCGCGAGACGCCAAGGCCTCCTTGAGCGCCTCGGTCTGGGCCGCCAAAGCTGCAGCGAGCTCTCCGGCTCCGCCGCTGGCGGAGTGAGGCTCGCCGGGCTTATCCTTCTTAAGCCCTTCGAGCTCTATCTCCAGAGCCGCAAGGCGGGACTTCAGGGGTGAGTCCCCCGGACCAGGTTGCGGATCCTCAGGGATCGCGAGCTGAAGGTCCACCGGGAGAGGCGCCGGTGCTCCGGACTTAGAGCCCGACTCCGCAACGGCGCCCGTCCGGGCCGCCAGGGCCGGGACAGAAGAAGGAGTGCTCCAAACCTTCTCGGGATCGCCGCTGCTCTTGCCTCCCAGGGCCAAGATCAGCTCGCCGAGGCACGAGATCTCCTTCTCGACCTCCTCTCGGTCTTCCGACCCAAGAGAAACCGCGGCAACGGTAAACCTGGTGCGCAGGGCCCGCACCATCCTGGCAGGGTGCCAGTCACCTCCCATTTTGCCGTATTCCTCGGCAAGGATGGTGGCCTTGGTAGTGATCTTCTCAAGATCCTCCACCGTGACCTCTGCCTGGTGCGCCTTCAAGGCCACAACCAGCCTTGAAACCCGCGTCAGGTAATCCGCGACCGGTTCCTGGTCGGGACGGTAGAGCTCCCGCAGGTCCGCCTGCAGGGTCTCCGCCGTGACGGGACCACCCGTCCCAGCAGACGAGGGAGGCCCGGAACGGGCCGGGCCGCCGGCCACCGGCGAGAGAGCAAGCGCACCAACACGGCGCGCCGTCTCGGCCACGTCCGCCGGCGCAGCGGCAGGACGCGGAGCCGGTACCCCGGCCTCCGGCAGAAGCTCTTCAGAGCTGGGGCCCGGATCGCCATCCTGAGCACCCGGGCCCGCTTCCGCAGCTGGAGCTTCCTCATCTTCCTCTTCATCTTCTTCCTCTTCCTCTTCGGCATCGAAGTTGTCGTAGAGGAATTCCATCGTCTCCTTCCACAGACGCTGTTCATCTGCTAGCGTCGTGGATCGTCCGTCCTTCTTCTTGGTGGGACGGGACCCCGTTTCCTTACGCCAACGGAGCCAGTACATAAAGGGCATCTTCTCCGGGTACTCCACTGACCCATCCTCGATGCACCTCAGCAACGTGGCTCCTTCCGGCTGACCTGCGACCTCAGCGCTCATGGTCGCCTAGCGAAGGAGAGAGCCCCGTGCCACACAGGACCACGGCCTCAAGGCGCACGACAAGCGCGCCTTCGAGGCCACGTTAAAAGATTGCGGCGCAGCAGCCGCCTGGGTGGCCGTTTCCCAGAACAGCCCCCAATTGTGGAGAACGGAAACCCAAAGGGGCAGCACGCACCCTCGTTTTCCGTCCAAGCAGAAAGTCCAACGACCGTGACAGGTCGAACGTCCGCCCAGGACGGGCTGCGCGCAATTGCGTCGCGGCAACGAGAAGCTACCAACGACACACTGCCGTGCTCACTTGAGCCAAAAATGTTATGAATACGAATTACAGAAGAGCATGCATAAAAGCATACAGCACAACAGCCAGCCCGCAGACTATGTACAGTTATACTACTACTACTACTACTACTACTACTACTACTACTACCACTATACTGCTATACCTAGTACGACTACTATACTCATGCTACTACTGCTGCTGCTACTGCTGCTACTACTATACTACTAGTCTACTCCTACTGCTACTACCTACAATTAGTACTACCATGTACTACTACGACGACGACAAGTACGTACTACTACATATAGCTAGCTACTACGTAACTACTACTACTACTACCACTACTACGTACTACTACTATTTTCCAGACTATACTATCTATATATATATATATACTACATACCATATTAGCAGTACATGAACATCGCAATAATAATAAAATAAGACTATATATATATATATATATATATAACACAACTGCTATAGTTAGCACTAGGAACTACTGCTGCTAATACTACACTACTACTACTACTACTACTACTACTACTACTACTACTACTACTACTACTACTACTACTACTACTACTACTACTACTACTACTACTACTACTACTACTACTACTACTACTACTACTACTACTACTACTACTACTACTACGTGCTACTACTACTACTACTACTACTACTACTACTACTACTACTACTACTACTGCTTCTACTATACTACGTCTACTGCGACGTACAATACTCTGCTATGCTGCTGATACTGATGTTGCTACGTTATACTACTGCTACTCGAGCTCCTGCTAGCTAGCTAGTATGAACTTTTATACACTAGTTTCCTATATGCCACCACTACCACTAGCTATACATAATATAAGCTTATGTATATATATGTATGCAACTTGTATATATAGAAAAATCAAACACCACCACCACCGGCACCACCACGACCACCACCCCTACCCCCGCCCCCACTCCCACTACCATCACCACCGCCACGTCCACCAGAAACACCACCCCCTACCAAAAGGTTCTGCTGAGACCCGATAAGAGCAGAACCTTTCACACCTTTGGGCCGGGTGTGGGGGGCGGAAAATCTTCGGATCTGGATCTTGGTATCGATGCCGTAGGGCACTGCCGAGTTCTGGTCGGTCTGATTGGGGCCAACTCACCGTGGGCTCCGGTGTATGACAGCCGGACGATGGGCTAACGTGCCTGGCTGGCGGACCGGAATGTGCGTACACTGCCGCATGGCAGTCGCATTGTTCTCTGAATTTTCCTGGTATTGGGAGGCCCACCAATTCCCCAACATCAGCACACATACGACTCCCTGTACATGTGTGTATACATATATATATATACCTATGATACATATATTTATAATAGTACATGCAGTTTTTTTGCAGCAGAATCATCGAAGCCGCGGTGAAGGGATCATGATACAACAATATGCTGTGCACAAAGATATATGATATATATATATATATATATATATCAATATATACGATCAAGACTACTACTACTACTATACTACTACCACCACCACCACGACTACTACTACTACTACTACTACTACTGCTACTACTACTACTACTACTACTACTACTACTACTACTACTACTACTACTACTACTACTACTACTACTACTACTACTACTACTACTACTACTGCCACTGCCACTGCTACTGCTACTGCTACTGCTACTGCTGCTGCTGCTGCTACGTACAGCTACTACACGACAACAACAACAGCCTACTATATACTACTTTTACTATATCACGGCTATGTATATAAATACTACCATACTACTAGTATACTAGCATATACCGCTACTACGATACATACGTCTGTCTGCTGCTGCTGCGTCTATAAACTGTAATACGTAAACGTTATATTATATTACATATTAATCGTATAGTCGTCGTAGCCGCAACAGCCTAGCATGGCAGTGGGTTCAGGGTCAAACAGGGTTTTAAGGGCTTAGGGTTCAGGGTTTAATGGTTGTTGGGCGGTTGGGGTTAAAGGGTTTTATCGGGATCTGGCGAAGTGGTTTCAAATCCTGGCAAGCCCTGAACACTATATATCTTTAAGGCCAAAACCCCTAAACCACGATCCGTGTAGACCTCTTAATATGTAGATTAATATAATATTCCGAATTAAGCTAGCTACACAGCTTAATCCCCCAAACCCACCAGAAACATTTCTTGAATCGAATCTTAGACACCCACCCCCAATATTCGGAACCCAGAACCCTAAAACATCTAGGGCCTGCAAAAATCCTGTCCCCACCAAATTCCCGCACAAAACCCTACACCCCGGGCCCAGCTGAATTGCATAGCCCCCAAAGGGTCCAAGTATCATTATATAATATACAATATACTTATATTAGATCCCCCATAATGTAATTTAAGTATATACCATAATGATACTTGGACCCTTTGGGTGTAACAAAGTACAAACCACAAACCAACAGAACCCTTGCAAAACTCTTAGCTCGAAATCCCACGGCTCCCTTGTTCCGACCGAGATCCAGGCAAAACTCAAAAGGTCATCGATCGTGATCGATGGTCAATCGTCGCGTATACGACGGACCTGCTTGCAAGATAGTATACTAGTATATATATATATGTTAACATTATGTATCGGCTGTATATATATAGATAGATAATCTTTAGAACTCCAGCAAGTTTAAGACGACCTCATCTCAAATTCCGGTACTAGATCTAGATACAACCACGTAGCCCGAATGTAATTATAGCTGGTATCCCCGGCTTTGTCCATATATACGTCGCGAATATACATTATTGCGTTCACCGGCTAGCAAGTTTTAGATCATAGCCCTGCATCATGCACACGTGCATACCGATGGATGTTATGTATATATCCCAAAGGGTCCAAGTACCAGTATAGCAGTTACTTAGTAGGTATTTGGCCCCCAAAGTATATACCATACCATTACTTGGACCCTTTGGGATATGTATATAGATAATCGCGATTAGAGCTCTATACTAGATAAAAATTACAAACTAAATTGACATTACCGCGTATACCCTAAGGACTTGCATTGGGACCACCTGGCCTCGAACTGGATGACACGTCACGGTCATCGACGATCGGCTGTGCCACGGCTGGCCTGGCCGGCGGGGTTGGACTAGTCGGAGGTATTTCATGGGGTTGCCCTGAAAGACTAAATATTAGCTATTCATCCCCACGGCCATATTTAGTGGACGTCAACGTTTGGATCCGGTGGAGCGATAGACTGCTCGTAATAAAGCTAGCTTGATCATAGTATCATCTAGATCTAGAGTCTAGAGACATATCCTCAGCCTCACATATGTTAGAGCTATGCCAGTCTCCCAACAATCGATATCAGGATTGTTTATATAATCTAGCTTCAAGAAACCCCTAGCGGGCGATACGGCAAAACCCAAATACGACCTTAAATCAAAATTAATACCGCATTACTCTGCTACCTAGCAGCCGACCCTAAAGAAAGATCATAATACAATTAAGTTACTCCGACCCACAGAACCTGGTCTGAAGATCGACCCTTTAAACTAGCTCCCTGACGAATCTATGTACAAGGACCCGGCTATGCAACTCGATAAGCATATATACACATATATAGTACTAGTACGAAATGGAAATTAATTAATATATAACGGCCATGCAATCAGTTCATGGGACCATTATAAGTATATATATATATATATGTGTGTATGTGTATACGTCCCCACGTATCTACACTCGCTAGTTGCGTAAGCTTAGCGGGTCTAGCTTATATATATATATATATATTAATATAAGGTTTTAGATCCGGATAACACAGCTTAATTACATATATACGGCCTCATCCCAGGAAGGTCTTCTACGGGATCCACCCAGCCATCTGCTTGCAAGTCTCCCACCTGGCGGACTTCATGCATCGCGGTTGCAGGGTCGCCGTACTTATTTAACCAAGTCGCAGCTGACCCATAGTGCGGTGTTTCTTGACCTGGCCCTTCTTCCATGGAACAGTGGATCCACCTTTCTTGTTAACCTGAGATATGCTGCAGCATGCAAGAAACCGAATTTAATGCTATGCACATGCTGCGGCTTAACATATTCTGGCAATGCCGCTTTGTAGTCCTTGTGCTTCTTCAAAGTCTTGTTGACATAGAAAGTACCAGCGTTCAAGATGACCGAGATCGAGGAAGCATTTGCCTCCACGGCATCATTCGGCACCGGCACTGTGAAACTCCTTAGCTGCAGGAGTGTATAGTCGATTGTCCGCGATGTCATGATCATGCATGCACCATATTAGCTATGGCTCTGCTGCTTGAACTGGTCCCAGCTGAAAAACAACCCTTCGGCACACGGTGGGCGGCAGTCGTTCAGCTCGACATCATCTAGGACCGTCCGAAGGTTTCGAGAAATAGTGGGGTCCCGGACTTTGGTTTCAGCCGGCTGATCGACAGCCGCTGGTGGCATGCCTTCGTCTCGCCTTGACTCGGCTTCGCACTGTGTACTGACTCCCTCCTGCTGCTGTGCAATCGTGGGTGCGTCCTTTGTTGCCTCGTCTTCTGCTGGGGCTGTACTGACTCCCGCCGCCTGCTGCTGTGCAATCGTGGGTGCGTCCGCTTCTGCTGTTGCCTCATGAGCTTCTGCTGTACTGACTCCCGCCTGCTGCTCTGCCATCGTGGGTGCGTCTTCTGTTGCCTCGGCTTCTGCTGGTGTACTGACTCCTGCCTGCTGCTGTGCCATTGTGGGTGCGACCCGTTCTTCTGCTGTTGTCTGCTGGGCTTCTGCTTGCAGTTGTGGTCGCGTTTTTTTTGCTGCTTTCTCGAGCTTCTTCGCTGCTTCCTCCTGCCGGACATTACTTAATTACATGAACCATGTGTATACCGCTAACTTAAAGCATATATACACACACACACATATATATTATATATATATATATATATATACTAACATGTACAGACTCTCTCTATATATATATATATATGCATATATCTATATGCATATATAGCATATATACATATAATATATTCGAGTTAATTACATATATTCATGCGTACATGTACATGCATTTCTTTTATAATTATATATATATATATATATATACGACTATATTGTACATGTTAAAATATTCGATCAGCTAATATATATATATTAATATACACACATATATATATATATGCGTATACACATATACATTATAATATATAGCTATACATGTATCGCGGATATATATATATATATATATATATATAGTACTATATGCAAACATATATGGACATATATATATATATATATATATATATAACATAGAGTAGCTATCTCTTATACCTATATATATATATGTATATATATATATATATGCAGGCCAGCTGTGCTATATATGACGGGTATGCTAGAATTAATTAGTGTGTGCAAGTGTTTGCACCTGTCCTCGCGATGCCTCTTTCGTAGCACGGCTTGATCCGATTTCAGCGACTCCAAATCCGAGGCTGCTGGGAACGACAGCTCGAAGGGGAAGTCGATCTGCCCCTTTGGCAGCAGCGGCTGCCGATCCTTGCGTTAAGAACTACTTATTAATATTAATAATATGTACTAGTGTACCTATAGCTAGGGACCGTATCGAGTGGCCAGGCAAAATCAGGCGAGCTACGGGTTAAAGAGGGGGAGTACATATCTACTATAGTACTAGCTAAACACCGTATATATTTCAAACTAGGTATGCTGTACCACTCGCCGACTACCCAAATTGCCCAAGTATCATTGTAATTATTATATGGTACATACTTATATCGGGTATTTCGTATATACCATAATGATACTTGGACCCTTTGGGCTAGAGCTTAAACCGACTTTAGATCTAGCTATATATGTATCGCGAGGTCTAAGTTATCTACATTATTCTCACGTCCTGTGTCAATTGCATTGCATTGATGTCTAGATATTCATATATAGTACGACCCTGATCATGATGCAACACACACTTGATGATTGCCTGTCCTATCGTTGGCTGCTGGGATATTTCGGGTAATTTCGGAGGCTTAGCTAGACATCTGACGTCGAAACGATTTGGCCCGAGGGTGCTTTGGTTCGGGGGGACGGGTGGGTTCATACTACCTCTTATAACAATTGCAGGTCGAAATGATTTGTCGATGATCATGGTTGGTTGGATATACTAGAGTTCCTGAACCCGACATATTAACATTCTCCCACGAGTTGCTTACAGCCCCACATGAATCGAGCACCACAAACAGTCCGCCCAAACTCCGAGCTATCAAAGAGCAGAAGCTCAACCCCTGCATAGCAGTCTGAACTAAAACCGAACAGGAAGAAATCTTCGATTTCGGCTACATCACCATGCAGATCGGGTACCTGGTGGTTCTATTTCTACCGAGAATTATTACATTATATGTATGGTCATGGCATATGTAGGCTAGCTGGTAAATGCTACGATGGCGACCATCGGTGCCTCATGGCTAGTATGCACATTCAACAGCGTTAACACGTTATGTGCATTAGCGTTATAATAACACATCAAAAACATAATAAGTATAGATATAATGTAAGATAGGACATTCCTAGCAATGCATGCATCTATATATATATATATATACACACTATGTGTAGAATATATATGTACATTGTTAATATAATAACATATAGAACCATTGCCAGAAACCCGGACTATAATATGTCATAATCATATATGCTATCAAACCGGATCCTAGGCATATTTATGCCGTATAATTATAGATTAATATACGAGCTGTGATACCAAGCGGCCTTAAAGGCACCGTTGCTGGATGCCATTTCCACGGCTCGGGCCTGCGTGGCTAGCATGATTACAAGGTATCTCTAGACATGATCAGCACGATATTGCATTCCCACAGTTTTTTATGGCCAAGCTGCTTTGCGGTCGTCCACCTCCATGTGATTCTCATCAGCAGCCTTGGGATTTAGAGCGTGCATATGTACATATTGTGTGCCCACATCGACCGTGCACATGTCAGCGTGCACATGTGCATGCTCTACTAGCAGCTAAATCTGACCAGCAGCGACCGGGGCCATCTGGGAATCGGAAGCCTGAGATGGTTTTTGTCGCGTACACATGAATTGGTCATCTAATAATATTCATCTTAATAATATAAATGCATGCGAATATTGGGATCAGCAACTTCCGGGCGATCCATTTCCAAATCCATCATCTGCTGCTCGGTCGGCCGGGGCACATCATGATGGCATAGAAACTCCTTGTAATTGCGAGCGTATGCGAGCACAAATAGGCACATGATATTCAAGCCAGCTGCGTCATCATGTTCGTTGGCCGGCACCGTCATTTGCACCTCAGCCTTATATATCGATTGCAGCAAATATGTATGTTGAGCAACACGTACATGTCATAATTAATTGCGATGAAGCTGCTTCCACCGGTACCTGCTCGATGTCCCTGGCATGTCCAGGCTTGTCCTCATTTAGCAAGCATGCTCGCGTGATCAGCTGTCATGTATAATATAGTGCTGACGGGCGGCCCCTTCTTCGCTCGAAATATCCCAGCAATCCTGAACAAAGCTGCGGCGTTCGATCACGACATAACCCATCCGATCACCGATCACGAATAGCACCATGCATAAATCTAGCCCAAGAATCCGGAGCATCAATCTCGGCCAGCATTTTCCCCGCATCGGCTGGCCCAGCGTCCTCAGAAAATATAGTGAACGGCCGATATATAGCGGCCTGTTTATGTTAGTGGCCCATGATCCATGTATATGTATATGTGTAAATTGTAATACTGCATTTAATGTACTACCGGTGTAGAATAATATATATATATATATATATATATACACACATATATATATATATATTGTAATGTACATATATATATATATATATATGCGAGCGTGCGAACTTATATATGCATATATATATATATATTATATTGTTATAAAACATTTATATATACATATATATATATATTATTACATATAGTTTTATATATGGGGGCTGTATAATCTAGAGCGAAGCATGTTATTTCGGTGTTAACGATTATTCGATCTCACTATACTAATATTATACACGAGTCTGTATATTGGAACATTATAGCTCTAGACTTAAGTACTATATTGATATTAATTATAATAAGAAACAATCCCAGACTATACATTTGTTAACATGAACGTCACAACCCAAAGTAAAAGCTGGATCATTAATTATTATATAGGTTCTATATATATATATATATATATACCATTAGAATTATAAACAAGATTTCAGCGAGAGGCTGCCAGCGAGAGGATGAAGCCAGCATCCCCATCGATATCGTCTTCGTCCTGGGCAGCTATTGTTCATATCACCCGTAGCTACAGATAAAGCTTATTATATATTTATTTATTGCATACAAATAAAGACCCCTAAGGGTCAAAACTACCTCTATAGTAGAATGTAGGGTTTCTATATTAGGAATCATTATTATGATTTGGGGAAGTATCCCCCATAACAGTACCTAGGACCCTTTGGGGACTAACATACACCAAAAACCAGTACAAATGGCAGTCAATTATCTTCCAAGTCGAGGTCCTCGCTTATCGTGTCGATCTGAACATCCGCATCAATCATTTCCACACCGCTGACCTGCAAAATAGCTACATGTAGTAGCGTGTGCAGTACCGTGTGCATGCGTGTACATATGAGTCATAAACCTTCCCCCGCTCGCCTCGGAATCGGCCAGGCTTGACCTGCTGGAACTTCGCTGCGGTGCCGTTAGGCCGTTCACCCTGTAGTATAGCAGCTTGAGCACCTGGATTTTCTCGTGCCGTCCAACCGGACTGTTGCCCAGCAGCTTCACATAATAGCTTGCTAGCCATCGAAGCCGCGTACCATGCAGCTCAGCCCACGATCTCACCTTGTGCTTCTCCCCCTGTTTCATTTCTCTCTTGCAGAACAGCGTGTAGACCATGGACACGTACAACACCGCTGCCTGATCAGTGCAGCGTATATACGGTACACGAAAGTATGAGCCATGTACATACGATAGATCGCAACACATCGATCACACACACCGAGACCCCGACTCGGTGCTCCTTGCACGACGGCAGCCGTATGGTTGTCAAATCCTCCGTGCACCCTCTCATCATATGGATCACATATGCAGTCATGAGCTCGTAGTTCGCCAAAAGGTCGTCTTCGCCCACTTTGGCTTCGAGGATTTTAACCAAACAGTGCTGCTTTTCCTAGCAAGCTAGGGCAAAACTGCATGTACACTGATCATGACACCGGTATCCCATCCTGGCCTCCGACCTCAGCTCCTCCAGCCGATTCTCCACCACGGGGCGAAGGGCTTGGACTACACGAAGGCCTTCGTCCTGTAGTTATTACAATCCAGCGAGACTCATGCATGATCATACATGTACAAACGTCTAATTGACAGCGAGTCTCGGAGATGAAGAACCTCATAGGTTGCAACACCTTCTTCCCCGTCATCATAGCCCCGCTGTGGCCACATTTTTTCACGGCATCCACCTGCTTGAAACCCTTCGGCAACTCCATGGCAGCCGTCGAAGCTGTTCGGCCTCCCTGCTGATTTATAGCGAATGATGCCCCAATATGCAATTACTGCGTACAAGCTCTGCTGCATAGGACGTGCAGTGCACGTGCTGTCATGACATAGCTGTGCAATGCAGGCCAAATCTCAAAAGCTGCATGCCTGCAATCTATGGGCGCCGCACATGTACATGCACTGCACAGCTGAATCACAGCACCCCACATGTACATGCACTGTCAAGCTCAAGCATGCACACAGTACAGCAGCTACACACATCGCAGATGCAGCACGGGGAGGCGGATCCTGATCTTTGCTTCGAAAGGGCGTTGAACTTCATCAGCCATGCCATGGTTCGAAACAGCGAACCTCGAATTACGTATATCTGCTATTTTGGCTCAGCAGCCGGCCTATATCTAGCAATAGCGAATATCCTGCATTATTCAAAATAGCGTACTATATGCTATAACCCAACATCGCCGATCAACCCCAAATGCCTACATGTGCCCTGGTCCATTAATTGTTAACATAAATTATCAATAGTTATAGTACAAACACCGGCCTAAGCATGTATATTCGCATGTACATGTACGTGTACCGGTACCTTGAACCAGCCGGCGAGGGCCAGGCGTGCTGCATTTCAGCGGTCCTGCGGATATGTACTCGATATATATATATATATATATATATATATATATATAGGATCATGATGATAACATATATGCGATCTAGCGTATATCTCTTTTTTGTATGGTGTCACGTTTAAACGTGTATACCTATCTATATATACATCCAGGAATTCTTGCGTATATTCGCAAAAACTCATGATACCGGCAGTGATAGATCAGCTCTCCACACGAGCACAGGGCTGGCATGAAGCAGTTGCTCATCGACTATATATGAGTAAATATACACAACTGCTAGAATTTCGTGTATAAATATATGTACATCGCAAACACACATATTATGTACAAGCGAGACAAAACAGTACGGAATATGGACAGCATGTTTTTCGCTAAATCACCTTACAAGTCATATGTTAAACACGATCGTTGTCGTTGTTTTCGATGTGATATATCGAGTGATCGTAGTTTGACGTGAATTTGTTAGTGATCGATCACACACACAAACTGTGTCTTTGGGCCCTTTAACTGGCCCCTAGCTCAAAGTACTAAACCCTATGTGACCATATGGCACAAAATGGCCTGTGGGACGAAAACGGCCGAATGTTGCCCATACACATACCTGGACCCTTTGGGTTGAACAATACACAAGGTCCAGAAGCGCGCCTACCGAGAAAGGATAACAATGATCGTACCACCCCGTCTTCGTGCCTGGACACTAGCGGGAAAGCTCTTATGTACCCTGTAGCCTCATCCCTCACAGTCAGGACGACGGTTTCAGTGCTTTTAGCGTCTTTGTGCACTATGATGAAATCAGCCGCTATCCGTTGACCGAACTCCTCAACCGGATCTAACTCATCATCACACTTTGCATAGCGCGTCCTCGCCGTTCGCTTCTTTAGCATTCGACTCCGACTGCAGACATCACAGTAGGGGTTCTTTGGCATATGCGTTAAGCGATGCTGTAAACTCTGGGCTTCAGTGATTAGCCGCTGAGCCTTGGTTGGTGCATCCTCATCACCCTCATCGTCGGCACCGGAACCTTCCCCTGGATCAGGTGGAGGGGGTGCTGCGGGAGCTGGGAGAGGAGGGTCCTCTGCCGGGACAGCGGGCGCAGGAACCTCTGCTGGGGCTGCCGGAGCAGACTCACCAGCGGCTAAGGCTCTGTGCAAACCATCACCACCAAACCTGATCTGCTCACGAAATACCGGAACATAGTCATCAACCTTATGGGCATAAATGACACGATCCGAATCCCAAGTGATCTGGACGCAATCTTCGTCACTACCGAAGAACGGCATGCTACCAGGAAGCCAAACGAAAGGTTTTCGCTGCAACTCTACTAGTTGGCCTAAAGACCGCACTACCGGGCAGCTTTGCAGAACATAGGATTCTACTGATCCAAAGGCATCGCTCGTTGTAGTAAGGAAGGTGCCACTGCTCGTCACACCATTCCCGGTTTCAAACTGCAACGGCTTGGTTGACCGGATGTGATCGCTGAACATATCAGTCAAAATGCCCTGATCTGCAAGCGCGGGTTGGCTTAGCAGGCTTCTCCCTGCCCCAGAATCAGCAACCCAATCAAGGAAGTACGACCCCCCTGAACAGTTAGGTCTACTGACTGTCGCGGCAATGCGATCATGCGAATGATGCACGGTTGCGGGCAATGCAAATGAAAGTGCTGCCGCAAAGCGGGCAAACACACGAAAGGGAGCGGTGATCAAGCGACATGTGGCTTTCAAACCGCGGACAAATGATGAAGGGATGTTGCATGCGCTCGCGCCCGTCGACGCGGCTGCTAACATGGCGACTCCGGCAGGCACCTTTGGGGCGGCCTTTGATGGAGCAGCTTTCTTTGGTGCATCTACATGCTCAAAAGGGCAATCCTTTCCCCTAGTGCATGTTCCTTTTGGATAGAAGAAGCACGCTGGCCTTTGGCCGGATTGTTCAGCTGACGAATCCTTTGCAGCTGGAGGTTTCTGAGGTTTAGCCTTGCCATCCTTACCTCCGCCTTTCCCTTTACCTTTGCCTTTGTCCCTGTTGGCACCCTCACCGGCACCACGATTGGCGTCGGTGACTCCTGGAGTTGCTTTGCTCGGGGCCTTCGGGGGCTTGTCATTGCCTTGGCCTTTGGCCTTAGCCTTTGCATTTGCCTTTGCAGCAGGAGCGGCGGGCGTAGCCTTGGCCGCGGCTGCTTTCGCATTTGCATCTGGTTTCGGCTTCTGTTTGGAATCCTCTTTGAGCGAATCCTTGAGCGCTTGCTCGTTACGATCCTCGCGCACTTCTGCAAGAACCTCTTCGAGCCCGTTCCAAATGTACTCAAATGTCCTACGCTTGGAACCCGGCTTGGCATCTTTGACCCGATCAATTGTGCGTGAAAGCATCCTGCATCCCTTTAGCCGTGAGTAGATCCAGGAAAACATTGTTTCGGCATCTGGCCATTGCCGCTCCGGTAAGCCATTCAACACGTACTCGACGCGTTGTTTGAAGGCTACAAGCGATTGGTAGGAAAATGAGTCAGGTTCTAAATCGAACAAGGATTGTAGTGTCACCAATGGCCCGCGCACTTTATCTATCCGGTATCTTCTGCTAAGAATGGACAAGAGTGCACGACCCGATGGCATCGTTCCAGACGCATGACACCTTTCCAAGTACGACTGCGCTTGCAATCCCCATTCACCTTTTAGGTGTTTCGCATCACTGATACATGCGGAGATCCACCCATCAAGTCTAGGCAAACCCTCGCAATCCTGCTGAAGCGACCGTGTCAATTAATGCAATGCTCCCTGATGGATCAAGGCTCTTCTGAAGCCACTTCAACAGGACGGCTTTGCCGCTGCAATCGATTGACGCAATCTGTGTTAGCACCGAATTGCGGTAAGCCCAGAACTTAACGCTAGAACCCGGAATTTGGGGAAGCTTGATGTCTTTCAGGTCTTTGTACTTATAAATGCTAGACTCGTAATCTCTGTCATCTTCAAGCTCGTGAGCCGCAACGGGGACGATTGGATCATCCTCGAAATCTTCTCCGTCCTCATCACCCTCATCTTCGCCATGCTCATCAAAGTCATCTTCATCTGCTATGTCGAAGACTTGGGGCTTTAGCTTCTGTGGTGGAGGAGGTGGAGAAGCGGGTGTTGCGGAATGCAATCTACCCGTGAAGATGCTCTTACGGCCGCATTGGTACGGTGGCAATCCAAACTCAACCGGACCCGGGGCAACCGAACCACTAGAACCGGAAGCCTTAGCGGGGATCGGCAGCGCAACTGATGGTGCAATGGCCCTAACCGTAGCCTCGGCTTTAGCTTTCTGCTTCTTTGCTTTGGCTTTGGGACTAAGGGCTACCTCAATTGCCTGTTCAATCCTTCGCATTGTTCCCCCAACTTCACCCGCGAGTGCCTGCAATGCGTTGAATGCAGACGCAGCCTGATCCGCGCCATTTTGGGTAGAGCTCGCGGGGATAGCCGATGAAGGGATGCTTGGGTTCTTTGGTTCGGCAGCTTGCACATGCGACTGAAGCGCGATTAGCTGCTGATGCATAGCCTTAGATAACTCTTTCTGCTCAAGGATCATCTTAGCTTGCTTTTCGAGTCTCTGGTTGAGCTCACGGTTCATCTCCCCTAACTGTTGATTCTCAGTTCGGAGGTTTCCGATCACCGTTTCAGCTTCACCCTGAATCACCGAAGCGCGTGAACCCAACTGCTGGTTTTCGGACCTTAGCGCCTGTATGGCGGCATACGACTCACCCTGAATCGCAGCGGCCTGGGCACCTAGCTGTTGGTTCTCTGATCTTAGAGACTGAATCACTGCTTCGGCTTCGCCAAACACGGCTGCTGTCTCAGCTCTGGCGTTCATGATGGCTGATGTTGCTTCGGATTGCATGTTCGCATGGGCTACCGGGTCAACCCCAACCTGAAGGACCTGCAGCCGATGGGCATGTTGATGCAAGTGCAACTCCTGATGGCTCGTGTTCGGGCCGGTTGGGTTCTGACTACGGGCAGGGCCAACATTCGCTGCAAAGGTTGGTGCCGGTTGCAGGGATGAAGACCTCGATGCGGGTCCATACGACAATGATCTAGCCCGGTTCCTCCGAATCGGCCCCGAACTTGACACAGTGGGTTGTTTGAAGATAGGTGAGAAAGGTGAGATACTATCCAGGTTATAACCCATTTATAAGTGACTTAGGCATGGTGTATCTCGTTTCTATCTCTATCTCAAGATACTATCTTCGACTGAAGATGGCGAGAGATAAAAGACTTAGAACAGACTTAGAAAAGATAGCTGCGCCAAAGTGGTTAAGAAGCACGGATGTTCCAGAGATGAAAAAAAAAGATAGTAGGAAATAAAAAAAAATAAAAAAAGATAAAAAAAGATAAAAAAAGATAAAAAAAAATAAAACAGAGATAGTTCGAGTGCCAACAGGGTTTCAAAAGCACAGCCAGCCGTGATTCATTTTCGTATCATGACTCCACATGTTTTGGGCAGACGTCTCGGCTCGATGCATGCGCATATATAGATAGCATGTCGTCTGGCGTTCCAGCTTTTGCTTGTGTCAACCACGAGCTTTGTGGAAACCTTTGCTCTTTCGGTTTTCGTCACTGCTGTCGGCGCTGCCCTTACTCGCACAGCAGCGGGTGCAGAGCGCGCAGGCTTTTGAGAGAGGAGGCTGCGACGGCTTCTAGCAGCACCGACTGCGGTCCAACCCCGGATCAAGAAGTGCGTTCTTGTAGCACCCCGGGCTGCAGCAGGCTCTTGTTTGCGCCTCACCGGCACTGCTGTAGTACGTGTCAGGTTGGTGTTCACTCACACCGGTGTGCCCGTCGCAGTGCCGCGATTTCTCACCTGCGGGGGAGGACTGCGGCGAGTACAGGGGCAGACCCTGCAAGGACGGCCTCTTCTGATGCTCTGGCTTTGGATCTAGCGCTGCCGCAGAGCACAGGGAGTGAGTCGCAGAACTCAGCCGTTGCAGATGCAGCAGCAGGCATGGGGGACACGGCAAGCTTGGCGCAGCAGGGTGAGCACGAAGATCAGCAGCGGCAGCAGTCGCAGCGTGAGAGCTGGCTCGAGGAGCTTGACTAGACATGTCAAGCATGCTTTGTTACTATAGGCAGCTTTGACTGGGCAAAAACATAGACAGGAAGTTCGTGCCTCATATGGTCTTTTGCAGAATTCACGTGTTGCAGTTCCGTGTAGTGCAGGGTCCTGCTTTTGAAACCTTCTTTCACGCCGCAGCCTTTTGAGCTTCTGTGTGGAAGTCTTAGACTGTGTAGGTCACCTGGAAGCCTCCAAGCCATGGAGGACAAAAGCAAGGGTGCGGAGGCTGGATCTTTTTACTCCTGCACCCTATATATACCCCTAAACCTGAAAAAAAAAATGAATCCCGAATGCTTCTCTAAACCCATATATAGGCCACATAACTCTCCACCAGAAACCTAAACCTTAAACCCATAAGACCCGAGCAGGTGACTTCCGCCTCGGACTCGGACTCTGCGGAGGAGTCGCAGCCTGCGCCAGCCCCGCCTGCGCAGGCAGACGCCGAGCCCTCCGCAGCTGCCAGAGTCTCGCCTTTCGAGGCAAAAGCTGAGGCGCCCCCTGCTCCGACCGGCCGTGCGAAGCCGGAGGCTGAGCGCACGGACCGCCGGCCGGAGGCTGAGCGTAAGGACCGCCGGCGCGGGAGAAGTCACGACAGGGGGCGGCGTCGCCGCCGAAGCGAGGAGAAGAAAAAAGAACGAAAGCGGTCGCGTGAGGGCCACAAAAAAAGGGACCGCGGAAAGGAGAGACCGCGCACGCCCTCCGGGACGCCACCAGCGAGACGAGCGGAGAAGCTCCGCAAGCAGCTGGAGAGCCGCTGCGGGCAAGAGGGTCAGCGCGTGGAGAAGCGAGGGCGCCTGGACAGCGTGGGAGCAGCTCCCAGAGCGCCCTCGACCCACGAACCTCTGCCGCGGAAGCCCTGCACCGTGTGCGGACGGCACGTGAGTGACGACGACTTTGCGGTGCAGCAGCACTGCATGAGTGTCTTTCACCTCACCGCGCTGCTGCGCCAGCAGAAGGGTTGCAGTGAGGAGAAGGCCAAGGAGTTGGCCCAGGTCCGCAGTGAGGAGTTGTGGCGGTCCTTTTACGAGGACCAGGACAAGGCCTCCGCCACCTCTCCGAAGCCGAGGCCCACCCGGCGAGGGAGTCGTGCTGGAAGTGGCGGAGCGTCTTCAAGTGGTCGCTCCGGAGCGGCGCGTGCGAGCCAGGCGCAGCCAGCTGTGGAGGCTCCGGCTCCCAAGGTGCGCCTGACGCCTCGGCCAAAAACGCCACCGCGACCGGCGCAGACAGACGCACCACCGCCGCCGCAGACAGACGACTACGGCGCAACCTTGACAGGCCTGTTCCAGATCGCCGTCACGGCTCTGAAGCGAGGGCCTTGAAGGGTTTACGTCCAGTTGAGCTGCACGTCCCCGCAGAGTGCGCTCCCCTGTCACAGGGTTGCAGCTGCACCTGCGTGGGACTGTGCGCTCCTGGAAGGCCGCATGCACCCGAGTTGAGCTGCACGTCCCCGCAGAGTGCGCTCCCCTGTCACAGGGTTGCAGCTGCACCTGCGTGGGACTGTGCGCTCCTCGAAAGCCGCATGCACCCGAGTTGAGCTGCACGTCCCCGCAGAGTGCGCTCCCCTGTCACAGGGTTGCAGCTGCACCTGCGTGGGACTGTGCGCTCCTCGCAAGCCGCATGCACCGTAGGCCTGTGCTGTGCGTAGAGAGCTGCGCCCCGCGGCACCCAGCTTAGAGAGACTGTGCAGCTCTGCCGCGCGGGTGCCCTGCTAAAAAGTACGGACATGCTCTTGCTTTGTAGCGTAAGGTTATATATATATATATATATATATGTATATATATATATACATATATATACATATATATATATATATATATATATATATAGGTTTTGCGGTTATATAGAGGGTTTCCAACCTGGGGCCCTAAAGCCTGAACCCTCGAAAACCCTTATTAAGCCCTTAACCTTGAGGCCAAGAAATCTTTCGTGTGCGGCAACCCTCAACCCTAAATCAAACCCTAAACCCTAAAAAAACCTGCAAGGTTCTCGCATGCACAAACACTCACCTTGCTGCCGGCATGAGGCTTCCGGCTCCAGGTGTTTCGTCTCGAGCCTTTCTGCTGTGTCCGATGTCTCCAGTTGTGGAGCACGTTCGGGCCCTGGTGCAGCTTGCCAGTGTGCTCGGCGCGGAGTCCAACCTCCTGCAGCCGCACGTGTCGAAAGTGCTGCAGCTGACCTTGCGGGCACAGGACCTCACGCTAGAGCAGAGTCAAGAGGCCACGGTTCTGCTGAGAGACGCCAACCTGCCAGACAGCGTGAAGCAGCGTCTGCGCACAGCCTTGGAGGAACGTCTCCGGCTGCCAGCTGCCGGGAAGACTCCGCGCCAGAACTGGTGCAGTCTCCCGCTCTACCTGCCAGCAGCTCTCCTTCGCTGCCTCCTGAGCGATGATGGCATGTATGTGAAGCTGGACCTGCTCATGCAGTGGCTGCTGTCTTGCGGACTTCGCACGCCTACCGAACCGACCTTAGGTGTTGTGACCGTGTTGGTGAACTTGCGACAGAAACCGGCACTGCTCCACCCGCAGACGGCTCACGAGCTTTTCCTGAAGTGCAAGGCCCGTGCGCGCTCCTACTTAGACAAAGCAGCTCCGTGGAGCGGTGCTGTCATCCAGGAGCTCCCAGCAGACCCGCGCCTGCTCTCCTTTCCGAATGTCTTCTACACTACGCCTCCGCAGCAGATCATCTTACCTCCGATTTTTAGCGATTTCCTTCTGTTGCAGAATGGTTTGCCCTTGCGTTCTAACCACGCATTGCTGGGCAAGAAGGCTGCAGGGAAAGCCTCCAAGAGCTTCCTCTCCCTGCCTGCCCCTGCGCCGGCCGCCTTGCCAGCTGAACTTCAGCTGGCTCTGCCGGCGCCTTCAGGCGTGGCAGTGCCGCAGCCGCCACTGCAGGAGCTCGCCCTTCAAGTCCCGCAGCCGCCACGGCAGGAGCTCGCCCTTGAAGTCCCGCAGCCGCCACCCCAGGGCCTCGCTCTTGAAGTCCCTGTTTTGCTTGAGCAAGCTCCCGAGTGCCGTGCTGTCTTGACGCACGCAGACCTTGCGAAGCAGACTGCGGGGATAGGGAGCGGACACAGGGAGCCTGCTGTGCAGGAGTCGGTTGCAGCAGCCCCTGAAGTTGCAAGCAAGCCAGCTCCTTCAAGCGCTAAGCCACTCGTGCCTAAGCGGAGCTTGCTCGATTGCGTAGACGATCTGAAAAAGGCCCGGAAGCAAGCAAAACACGAGGAGCCAGCGAAGGCGGCCGAAGTGCCCGAAGACGCAAGTGCGCCTGTGCGTCGCTGCCGCCAGAAAACACCAGCGACGGCCAAGCCGAAGCCAGCACCGGCGCAGCAGAAGAAGAAGAAAAGCAAGAAGGACGGCGTTGCAGCCTTGGACCTGCCCGTGGCTGAAGCCAAAGTTGGGAAACGCGGGGCCGCCCAGAGCAAGCCGGCGGAAGCTCCGAGTCCGGAGCCAGAGGCCTGCCCGGTGGAGCGCATCAGTGTGGTGTATGCAGCCACCAAGAGCTACTTGTGCTCTGTGTCCGGCGGCAAGAAGCGGCTGCTGGTGTGTATCGAGGAGAGAATGCACAGCAAGCACAAAGAATGGATTGGACAGCTACATGAGCAGGGCAACAAGAAGGTGGGGCAAGAGCACGAAACGGTCAAGAAGTTGCTGCTGGACGGGCGGGCCCGGCTGCTGGCCAAGGCGCGGAAACCCTGACCGACGGAACAGACTGCCGCAAGGGAGCTGCCTTGAGTCACTGCATGTAGTTTTTTATTGCACCTGCCGAGAGGTAGGAAATTCAGGAGTCTCTCGTCGCAGTTTTTTACTTGCACCTGCCCAGAGGCATTAATTAGGCAAGGCTATCGTCGCCAAAGTCGTTCGTGTAATTCGTCTCTGTCTTCGGACCTGAGGTCCCTAGAAGTGAAAGGCTCCGCAGACTTGGAACAGCAAAAAAGACTGCGAGGCAGACTTGCAGGCCTCAGCTCTGAGTCTGGAGATGTTGCTCCTAAATCCTCAAGCCTTAAGGCCCAGCCCAGACACTACACGCACTCCCTGGGCCTCCAGTCTTAAGGCCCAGACCAAGCACTACACGCACTCCCCGGGCCTCCAGTCTTAAGGCCCAGCCCAGGCACTACACGCACTACGCGGCACTACGGGGGCCCAGGGTTCCAGAATCCTAGAGAGCTTCGAGCACTACAGCCTTCCAGGGTTCCAGGGCCAGGTCCGCACTACACCGCACTACGCCCTCCCCGGGTCTCCAATAGTGGCCCAGAGGTCCTGTAGACTGTGTGGCCCCTCTGGCTCGAATCCTGTTAGCAGTGTGCAGTTCTTGTCCCCGGGAGCTCCCCTTTCAGTCGTGCCTACAAAGCATGGCCAGCGCAAACCCCAGCACTCAGGACTCTGTGGATGGTACAGTATACACATGCCCCCAAGCAGCAGAATTAATCTTAGCTCTGAAAGGAGACGCAGCTCAACGCTGAGCAAGCTGGCGAAGAGGCTGCTTCCCAGTTCTTGCAAAGCGCAGGCTTGACGCCCCAAGCCGAGGTGCTGGAGGCTGCAGCCTTGCCGACCCAAGCCCCGGCCCTGGTCCCTGCGACAGAGCCTTCTGCACCGGTGCTGCAACTGCAAGTGCAGAAAGCTTGTGCCAAGTGCCGCAAGCTCTTTTCGCAAGCAGAAATGCACCAGAAGAGCAAGAACAGCTTCCTTTGCAGCAGCTGCAACAAGCTCAGCACTTTTCTCTGCCGCCTGGACCTGCCGGACTCGTTTCGGCAGCTCGGCAGCGACGAGATCTGTGCTTTCTACAGCAATGTCGCGAAGATGACATGTCCGGATGGCAAGCTCTGCCTGCAGAAGGTTTCGACGCAGGTCAACTTGGCTCTGGAGACGTCCGTCCAGAGCAGCTCAGCCTCCAGCGTGGGATCTGACTATCTGCCGCTGAGCGTCTGGGCTTTCCAAGGCTGGGACCCAAAGACCGTGGAGGCGGCAGGGATCGTCAAGGATGATCCGAAGCTCGGCAAGGTCTACAAGTTGGACATCTTGAATGAGACTAGGACGGAGAAGCAGTCCATCAAAAGAAAAGAAGGCACGACCGTGACGCTTCGTGCGAAGAAGACCAAGCGGAGCCGACCAAGTGGGGAAGAGGCAGTGGAGCTGGTTTCTTCCGACGACGAAGAGAAGGAAAACAAGGAGGACAAGGAAAGCAAGAAGCAGCGCAAGCTTCGGGAGAAGAAGCAGTTGAAGAGCTTTAAGAAGGACACGGCCACGGCGTCCCAAGCAGTGTCCTTGCTGAGCCCCTTGCTGCTGCAGGTGACCGACACCGGCAAGAAGGCCAAGGCCGAGGCCCTGCTTGCGGAAGCGAAGGAGTTCTTGAACAGCGGGGCCCTGGACAAGACCCTGTCTTTCGAGAAAGCACACGTCCTGACCGAGGCGAGTCTTCTGCGTGCCGAGGCAAAGCCTGCTGCGACGCCGAAGAGGCGCGCCAAGGCCAAGGCTAAAGGCAAGTCCCAGGGTGACGAGGAGTGAGTCGACGCTGCTTGCACGCGCTGTGCTTGCTGCGGCGGGAAGATGAGAGTGGGTCTCGTCTCTCCTGTCACCTCGGCAGACCTCAGAGCCGCGTTTTCACTTTGATGCCTGCGCAGCATTGCCACGCCATCGGCCTTGCTCGCGGTATCAAAGCGCCAAGCAATTAAGTGCATACGTGGACCACTTTGGTGTGTCCTCTGAACACGCGACTGCTGACCAGAGGGATGCGCAAGAAAAAAAACTTCCCAGCGCGAACTCCTCGACTCAGGTCGTTGTGAGATGTGAGTTTAGGATGAGACGCTTATTTTTTTGCAACATGTTCTTGTAGCATGGCATACATAGGAACACTGCTTGCGACGGCTCGAATTCAAAGGTTTGTGTAGGCGTCTTTTTGTTCTAGCTGCTCTTGCTCGGCTTGTCACCACATGCCGCTGTTCCGTGCTGCCCAGCGCGCCGCAGAGTGCGACCGGGTTCGCCTTTTCTACAGCAAGGGCCAGTACATGGACAACATGACACTAAATCATGCGTTCACGTTGCAAGCTAACTCCAAAACGGCGTCCACACTGCTCGGCGAGAACGAGCGGAAGCAGTACCGTCGCGTTACCTCCCCAGGCCCGTCTGAGGAAGCGACGACTGTTCGCTGGGAGCCGCCTGCAGCTCGCCAGGAGCCGACGAAGTCTGCAGCGCAGCTGCAAGGGACTCCGGACGCTAAGGGAAAGCACGCTGAGCTGTCGCCTCCTGCAGTAACACCAGCGAAGAGCACCTGTTCCAGCCTCCCTGCTACGCAGCCGCGGAGCCCCTGGGTCGAGAAGCTGCGGCTGCGCAAGGCGCTGAAAGCCGACAAGAAGCCGCGCAAGCAGGCCCGCTGCTCGACGAAGGAGTAAGCGGCTGCAGGTGATGCTGGAGAGTAGATGATCTGTAGATCTGTCTCTGCGGCATGGCCCGCAAAAATTACTGCAACAGGAAAGCCCGAGGCTGCAAAAGAATTGCTCTCACCCTGTCTTCCGTACCAGTTCCCTATTATAATATAGAATAAGGGGCCTCAAAATCGTATTCTTGTTAATAAGGCCCCTGTTTTGCCCTCTAAGATCCTGCTCAGCCTAAAGGAGACTCGAGCTTTTGCATTGCCTTCTTTCTGGCCAGCTAACTCCTGTTCGTCTGTGCTGCTCAAATACATATAGAAGGCTCGATGTAGTGAGTCCTGTGCACAGCCATGGGCAAGCGAGCCGCCGTCACCACGAAAGCAGCGGCTCAGAGCCTGCGGCGAGCCAGTGCTTCCACGTACCATGCGGCAGAAGCGCTGGGCTGCACTCGGGAGGCGCTGCGACAAGCAACGAAGCGCCTCACGAAACCTGAGACAACCTTCCGAATAGTTCCTTACGGTGAAGACCGCATAGCCATGGCTAGCGTGCCCCGGCTGCTGCAATGCCTCTGCGCAGAGGTGCCGCCGCTGGCGGAGGCACTGTGTGCTGCGCAACGCAAGGCAGCGCAGCATCCGCTGAACCTCGTGCTCTCTTTTGACGAAACAACCGCTGGGAATGTGCTAGCTCCGGACCCACTGAAAAAAAGCTGCTTGCTTTATGCTGCGGTGAAAGAGCTGGGCACCCAAGCAGCTGCACTGTGGCTGCCTGTCGTTGTCATCGGCACAGACGTCCTTAAGAACCAGATGCAAGGAAGCCTTGGCCCCGTGCTGCGGCAATTCCTTCGCTTCGCCGCCGAAGACAAGCTGGAAGAGGGATGCCTCATAGAGCCACTCAGCACATCCGGAGCTTGCTGTTCTTCACACCTTTTTTTTGTGCCACTTTTGAGTATAGCCCGACTCCGAAAATCAGGTAAGCCCAGAATATAGTATTACATATATTGCAACTCAGGTGCTCCAGCAGCTTCTTTCTCCGAATGAAGCTCAGCGCTGTCATCGCGGACGGAGAAGCTATTCGCCAGGCACTGAACTGCAAAGGCGCTTCGGGCCTGAAGCCATGCCATGTTTGCAAGAATGTGCTCATGAAAGGTCATCCTCTTCTACAAGCAGCTCACGTTGACGGATACGTCTGCGACATCTGCTCGGCCGAAGTGGAGAAGTGGGACCCGATCGGTGATGATGAACTCTTCAACTGGTGTGACTTGCAGCATGCACGGAAAGGCCAGATATCCGCCAGTCTCTTTGCCGAGGAAGAGATGCTCAGCGGAATAGCGTACAACCCCGAAGGGTTGCTTCAAGATGACTTTGCGAGGAGACTCCATGTTTCGACCCTTGTAAACCCGACGCGAAAACCTGGTGAATAAACCCTAAACCCTGACATCATGCTCTTCATAACTTAGGGAATGGTTTAAGGATGTGAGGGTCTGATATGCAAGAAAGATTCTTCGGTTTCTCGTAAAAGCCCTTGCTGCATGACACGAGAAACTTACCCACTTGGTCTGTGCAGGAGACAACTCCCGCCGAGCAAGTTTTTCTTCGACGTTTTGCACGTGTACTACACGGCCGGAGGCTGTGCAGCAGTGGAGATGGCAGCCATCATCCACGAGGCAGAGCGAGTGCTGCAGCTATCTGCAGACTCATTGGCTTCGCTCCTGGAAGAGTTGCCATGGCAAGTTCCAAGCCACGTGCTCGGATTGTCTGGCCCCCGCTCTAGAGCAAGACTCCTGCAGTCAGCGAGGCTCCCTGCGAAGTCCTACAAAGGAAAAGCAGCTCACGTCATGCAACTGCTACCCATGATCCCTGCCTTGCTGGAACTGTTGGATGACTGCGAAGGGCTCCTGAAGCCTTTGGCAAGCTTCGAAGCTTTGCTGAAGATTCACTGGGAACTCAGCAACCTGAAGCGATTGGAAACCATCCCCGACACTGCGAGACTGCAGCAGCTCCAGCTGGAGCACCACGGCCTCTGCATCGCTGCTTATGGTGAAGGATTAATGAAGCCAAAGCACCACTGGCGGCATCATGCAGCCAAGCAGATAGAAGCCTGGGGAGCCTACATCGATACAAGCGCTCCTGAGGCGAAACATCAAGTCTACAAGGGAGTTGCAAACAAGAACTTGGATCTCTTGGTGTCCTCACCAAAATGGTCCAAAGCAGTGTTGAGCCGCATGCTCTGCTCCTGCTTCGAGCAGTTGCAGACGCACTTCGACAGCCGTGCCAAGGTTTGCTGCGGAAAGGAAAAGAAGGTCCAATGGGGCCAGCAGACTCTCAGGACATTCCAAGCAGTCCAATGGAAAGGCTGGCACTGGAAGCCAGGTGATTTCCAGCTGGAGCCTTTCCCAGGCATGGTCGTGCGCTGCTGCGTGAGCTCTGCTGAAAAACCATTCCTGTTGCTGAGGGAATATGTCATGGAGCAGAAAACTCGTTTCAGCCAAGTCTTTCGCAGTACAGCTAGGGTGCGACAGTTGCACGACATATGTCGTTCCAAACTGGCTTCCTGGTGGCTCATCGAAGACGATGGTCTCTTGAGAGCTTTGCGGTAAAATGAAGGAGCGATTGCGCGCTGAAAGCTCCATGTAGTCTGTTCAATGCAGTCCATGTCCTCAACCTTTGAAAATCAATGATTTTCCTAGAAACAGATAAAAAAAGATAGAAAAAGATAAAAAAAGATAAAAAAAGATAGCAACAAATAAAAAAAGATAGCAAAAAATAAAACAGATTTAACTTATCTCTGTTTTATTTTTTTTTATCTCTCCTTTCTCTTTCTTTCTTACCTAAGTCAAACAACCCACTGTGGATGAATCCGACTGCCTAGCTGCCTCCGGGCGCACGCTAAGTGCTTGAGCCCTAGGGGGCGTGCTTGACGATGAAATTTCCAGTGAGGATTCTTCGAATCCCAGTTGTGATGCTAGAGGCATTATGGGAACAGCGGTTCAACCGAGGTCTAAGGGTTGTAAAAATACTTCACCCCAACCGTCAAAGTTGACCCTCAACACGAACCCAACCCCGAGGAGCTGCGTTTGCAGTCTTCCTCTGCCTTTCTGTTTTGCCAGTCGGCGGCTAGAGCCAGCAGAGCTCCCACACGATCTGATCCAAAGCACGCGGGTCCTCCTCCGCCCAATGCACACCGTGATGGCCGTAGGATGTCACGTTCTTGCAAATCGGATCTTGATCGTCCACGTGATACAAAAAGGTCAGTGGAGCGGGGCGCGACCGGCTAAAGATATCCGCCAACTTAGACAATTGCGCTCCTTTGCCTGTGCCCGGCGCAGTCTTGGATGTCGTGAAGAAAATGGGAAAGGTCAAAGGGCGCCGCACAATCGTCCGATCACAAATACAGTGGATACACTGGACCGCCTTATCAATGGTCTTTTGCTTCACCGCGCACGAGCAGAAAATCACAGCCAACTCCGAGTGCTCTCGCAAGAGTCTCTCAAGGCACGCAGATGTCCCCGCCTCGTCGCGGTCAGCGACCAAATGAATGTCCAATGACAGCAGCACAGAAGTACCCGGCGGAAGCAATCCCTCCGCAACCTTAAGCGAAGTCGGAACCTCAACTCCCTCTCGATCGGGTCCAGCCCCGCTGCCTGTTGTCGCGCGCTCGGGTCCAACCCCGCTGCTTGCAGCCGCACCTGAATCAAGAGACTCCTCCGCAGCCTCCTCGGCTGATTCAAGAATCTCCTCGGCTGCCTCGCGCTCCCTCTCGGGTCCAACCCCGCTACCTGCCGATCCAAATGGGATCGAAGAGGACCGTGGTGGAGATCTCGACCGCACACGAAGCAACGGATTGTTAGGTGAGATAACCGTTGCTCGCTGTCCGAGCGTGAGATATGGTCCAACGTTTGGTGCAGTAGATGGCGGGACTCCTGTTTTAGCTTTTGGAACAGGAGGCTGGGGCGGCAAATTTCTCCCACTCGGAAGAACACTTAGCGACCCGGAAGCCTCTAGCCCTGAAGATCCCGCAACCCTTTCCGAATTAGTACCCAAGGCACGAATCGAAGGCGGTGGATACGGTGGCTCTCGAGGAGCGCTCACGGGTACAGCCCCGGAGATTGTATTACCAGGAACGCTAGATGGCGAAGACGCAGCAGTAGCGCTCACGGGTACAGCCCCGGAGATTGTATTGGAGGATGTATTATCAGGGCCCGGAGTGATTGGCGTCGATTCAGTAGGCCGTGGGAAAAGTGGAACCTCCGAAGCCAAAAAGGACGGAAGAGCAGTGCCACGCTCTGGCGTGTTCTGCTTCAACCAAGAGACGTAGCTGTCTGCAGTCCCAAGGTTCTCCCTATCCGCCCCACTCAACACAGCAAGCTCGCGCAACTGTGAAGCGTATCCTCCAATAATCTTAAGGTGAAGTGAACGCCTTGCTCTTCCACTAGAGCCGCCACCTCCCCTCTTCTCCTCGCCAAGCAATAGGGCCGCGTACAATGCAAACCGCGACTCAGGAGTGAGGCCTCCGCGCTCACCCATGCAGTGACGACTTCAGAGGAAAATTGTTGGCCAACGAACACCTAACCCAAACCCGGTGGATGCTCGTCAACCCTGCCGTAAGGCTCTTCTCAAGGCCTTACCCAATTATCCCCCGTTGGCTGCGTAAGCACGCCTCAATGCCTTGCCTCTGAAAGCTTAATCCGGATAACCTCCTTGATTACCCACTGACAACCCAGATGAACAACTGTCAACTAGGAATACCCCCTGGCTGGCAGACTAAGAGCCGAAGGGATTTGGAATTGATTCTGTGTTTGCCTTTGGCTGTTGTGCTGTGCTGCCGAGGCAGTCTACAGCTGGGATGAGGGACTGAGGAAGCGGTTCAAAGGCCGAGCACGGGAAACACCCACGCTAACCCAAACCAGAAATCTCAATCAACCTCCAATCTCAGCGGAACTCTTACAGGAGGGTTGCTGGGATGCAATCGCACTCCTGACACGTTGCGGTTGTGTTCTGTTCTCTACTGGATCGCCTGTTGCACCACAAGGCCTGGCCTCCTTCGTCCGTGAACGGGACTACGGGAGAGGTGCTAAGGCAGGGCTTTGAGAAACCCGAAGAAGGTTACCACGCGGATGCCTGAGCAAGCAGGCGATTCACGCAGCGGATTTGGACCTCACAGATAATGTGCAAAACCAGGCTGCGATGTACGCTCTGGTTGGGGATCTCAACTGTAGGGTTCTGGCTCTAACCCCAGGAGATTGACAGTGCAGGATATGGAAAGTAGTATGGAAGTGGGCAGGTCTTTGCTAGACCTACGGCGAACCGATTACGAGCTCTACCCTAAGGGAGCGACACGGAAGGTGCTATGGCGTCGGTAGGATCCTACACTACCTACACCAAGCTAAGCTGAGGCTGTTAACCAGTTAATTGCAAAGCAATCAATGATTTCAAGACACGGTAGTGATCACGCTTGTTTTGTGTCTTGAGCCAAATACGTTCGTGTGCGTCGTTCAAGCTGATCTTCATCTACCTTCTACGAGGACATCTTAGCTACATCATGCAGGTGCTTGGGGCTCGAGTATGATTAACTTTGGTGACTTCCTCACCTTCTGCAGTTTCATCTGCAACATCTCGAACCATACGGATGGTGTTGACATACGTGATGTCAATGTCGGACTCATCCTCTGAATTGATCGGGAAGGTCTCCGGATATTCTTCCGGCGGCGTAGCTATGTGGTAAAATGGTTTTGGGTTGAATCCACTTGATCCACTTGACGTTCCAGAGTAGGAGCATACTCTTCGGGTAACAATCCTAGGGTCCGGTCGACTTGTCGTCTGGCGAATACTACCAGTTTCGACAACATTAGGTTTCGGGTAAGGGTCTTGGTTCGGTGGATTGTTGGGATACACTTCCGCTTGGGGCTGTTCTTCGACTTCTACATTCCAAACAGAATGTCTGTTGGGGCATTCATTTCCCCAATGTCCTTCCTGATGACAAAGTCTACAAACTGTCCTTCCAAGTCGTTTCCCTTTTCCTTTCTTTCCTTTTCCTTTACTCTTTCCTTTGCCTTTTCTGCCTTTTCCACCTTTCTTACCTTTACCTTTTCCTCTATCTTTACCTCGACCTTTGCCTTTGCCTCGACCTCGACCAAACCTTCCGAATCCTCTTCCTGCCTGCATGGCTCCGAATCCTCCGAACATCTTGCCATAACCTTTCTTGCCTTTTCCTTTTCCGCCTTTTCCTTTCCATCCTTTTCCTTTGTACTCTACTCGGTTCACTTCCATCGCTTGGTGTCCTCCGCCAGTGGGTGCATTCTCCACTGCTCCTAGGTACTGTTGACCATGTCCTGATTCTAGAGGTTGATATACTTGGTTCGGCATCCAGCTTCTCGTAGTCCGCTCGTAGACTAGTACGCTTTCCTTGACTTGGCTGTATGTGGTCTTATCCGTAAGCTGAAGATGGATGTGTTCCTTCAAAGGACTAGGAATACATCTCAAGAGAGTCGACAGGAGAATCTCTCGAGGGTAGCTCACTCCACTACATCTCTCGTAATCCTTGACTAGTTCTTCCAGCTTCGAAATTTGTGCAACAGCACTTAGTCCGGGCGAAAAGTTTGGGTATCCATGAATCGCTTGCATCAAAGCTAAACTCCGACTTCTAGTACTCGGCTGATACATCCTCAGCAATGACTTCCACAAAGCAAATCCATTCCGGGATCCAGCGATACTGGGATCTCGCGCGTGCTGCTTCGTGGTTCCTGACAACCAAGAATTCAGTAACGAGTACAGCTTCGTTGACATAGTCTGATACGTTTCATCCGAAAAAGTAGCTGGTAATACTTCATGGTCTCCCAACTTTTCCAAGTTCTTAAAGGCATCCGAATACTTGGGTTCCGCGTACGCAAGAATATTGTACAGTTGTTCCTTGAAGTCCATGAAATCTTGTGCATCGGTTTTACCTCCACCGAATGATGGTGGTCTACCCAACATCTTCACTGCACCTTCCAATGCCTTAGAAAGAATTCCTTCATACGAGCTTCCTGCATTTCCTTGGTTTCCAGAATAGGTAACTAGCTGCATGGTGAATAGCTTCTGTAGTCACTCTGGAGTTCTGAACCAATTGTCCAAGTATCTCTTGAGTAGGTACCATGCCTAATCCATCTCCATCTGCTCCATCTTGTACTGGTACTCCGGCGGCTGATGACGGTTGTGCGGCTTGAGGTCCTTGCATAGCTTCCGTCCTGACAAGCAAACAAACAAGTACCATTGCTCTGAGTTTCCGCTTGCATCCGCTCACTTTACGTCTCCAACGAATACCGTGCATCCGATTCACTTTCCTTCGCATACAAGTGCACGTCACTCCTTTTTGCATTCTTCCTGCAAGAAGAGTTGATCTGAATACGCAGCTCCAGATGAGCTGAAGTGCTAACAGTACAAGCACAGCGTTTGCTGTACGCAACTTCGTACACTGGGCAGCGAGTTGCTCAAGCGCCTCACAGATCATTCTTGTCGATCTGCTCTGCTGGCTCACTCCTTCCAGCTTCTTCCTGCTGCTTTGCTTTAGCGGTCTTACGGCGTTTTGGTTCGTCGATTTCCGACGACTCCGAATTATCCACAGGGGATTCGCTTTCGCTGGCCTCATCCGACATCTTACTGTCGCTACCTGCTTCGTCCTGCAGGTTGTCCTTGACAGGCGTCTCTTCCGGCACTGCGGGTGCTTCCGGTACTGTCGGTTCTTCCGGAACGGCTTCCTTTGGAACTTCTGGATCCTTTCCTGCATCCGCTTCCGGGGCATCCAGGATTTTCTTTGCTTCACGCGACTCCAATGTTCTGCGTAGCTTGGCCTTGTGGTGCTCTTCGTACTTCTGCCGAAGCTCCTCTCGGGTCGGGGCTTCCGGACTAGGCTCGACCAAATCCACCACATTCTTTTCA
The DNA here is from genome assembly GCA_905221615.1 of Symbiodinium sp. CCMP2592. NCBI lineage: Eukaryota > Dinophyceae > Suessiales > Symbiodiniaceae > Symbiodinium > Symbiodinium sp. CCMP2592. The sequence goes on along the minus strand of CAJNDT010001086.1, from coordinate 43,930 downwards.
TCCTCTTTTGCTGTCCAGATACTGGGCTTTTCCGGCTCGGCCTTCTTCTTTGCTGTAGCAGCTTGGCTGGCCTCCTTCTTCCGATTGGCTTGCTCTTCTCTGTACAGCACTGGAAAGCCTCCTTCATCCTTTGCTTGCTTCCAGAATCGCTTGTGGCTCTCCGCGACTTCCCTGGACATACTCCCAAAGTCGCAAAGTGCGAGCATTGGGAAAAATCTTTTGTACGGAGTCGTAGTGTCTCCTTGGAATCCGGGGCGAGTGATTCCTCGCATCGGGTACAGTCGCCTTGTCTTGTTTCCGCGATCCAATATTGTGAGCATGGGCTCGTACAGGCAAAAGCATAGCTGGCTAAACTTGCATGCCTTCTTCCAGTGTCCACCATGCCAACATAGCGAGCACAAACTTTTTCCTGGAGGTAGGCTTCCATACACAGTACGCTTCCGGGTGGTCTCTGTCGGTTCGATGTCCAAACGACCTTTTCCCGCAGGATGCATACTCCATACTTCAGTGAAGCGTCCGGCACCCTTACTCTCCCGTCGAGACGGGATGAGTCGTACGCTATAGGGTTCCAATTGAGCTTGGATTGCTTCAAAGTCTTCATACGAAGCGATCTGCCAAGGGAATTCCCAGAGGGGCTGATACTCTCCGTCCTTCTCTCCAATCCCGCGCATAGCCAATCCGGAGAGAATTTGTGCCAACTCCTTTGTCCACTCTCGGCTGAAAGGCTTTGATCCCGGGAGGTATTCTTCTCCGCTTCGTAGAGGGCGAGACTCGGGCCAATCCTCCTCGTAGATCCGCTCTGTCCATTCCCATCCTGGGGTTTCCTCAGGCGGTTGCTTCTTACCTTTTCCAGACCTTCTTTTCTCTGGAAGTTTCTTCTCTTAGTCCTCTCCAGCTTGCGCATCCGTTCCCAACTTGGGCATTCTCTTTGGCTGCGGCATCGCTTTAACAGCGGGTTCAGCTGGTTCCGGTGCTTGAGTAGTTCCATCGTGGATGGATTGCAAGATCTGAAGTAGGCCCTTTTCCTCTCCGTGGCGTACTGCGATGTTGATGGCTTGTCCCATGGCACTTTGCAGTTTCTCCGATGCCACCAGGAATCCGCTTTGAGCCTTTTCCGGATTCCTGCAAGCTTGGAGCCAATCCTCTTCGGCCTTACGGGAGTTTGCCATTTGCTCGTCTTTCCTGGATCGCAGCTTGTCCACGACTTCACGGGCTTTGTTGCGGTACCATTCATCCGGATCCACAGTCTCCACTGGTACGGTGATCTTGCCTTTCTTACGGTTGGCTTCCTGAAGTTCCTTGGCTCTCCGTTCAGCTTCTTCCACAGCTCGGATACGCTTTTCTTCATCCTCAAGCTCTTGCTGCTGTCGCTTGGATTCAGCCTCCAAGATACGCTTCTTTTCTTCCAGCTCCTCAAGCTTACGCTTCCGAGACTCTGCCTCGGACTTCTTCTCTTCTTCTTCCTTGAGAGCTTCGAGACGTTCCGTCCCTGGATCCTTTCCTGGGGGATCGTAGTAAGATCTGGGCTTGAATTTCTGATTGTTCTGCAACATCCGGCTGTAGATACTAAGGAAGGGGGGTTGATACTTTCCGTCAAGCCTGAATCGCTTATACCCTTTCTCAAGCAACATGACGTTCTCAATCGATCCTGCCACTTCCATAGCTTCATCCAACTTACGTCGAACACCTTGAGGACTGGTGGCTTCTTCTTCCTGCTTCTTCCTAGCCTTCTCGGCCTTACGGCTTTGCTTGGCTTCTTTCCTGGCAGTCTTCTTCTCTTTCTTTCTTTCTTCTCGCGACTTTCCTCCAGTTGTCCCTGGAGTCTTTGCTGGAGTACTTTCAGCTTTCCTTCCTGGCGTCTGCAGGAGGTTAGCTTGCTCCACCAAGGTAGCTCGCCTTTCTTCTGCACTCTGCCGCATTTCTCCCAACTCTGCAGTCCGGTCCACCATGACATCTTCATGTCCAGGCCTTGCCACTCTAGGCAACGGTTCATGTTCCGTGACTCGAGATACCTTCTGGTGGGGTTCATCCTGGAAGATTTCACTGTCGTTGAGTTCCATAGTTCCTGCCGCTGGGACGAGAGATCCTTCTTCCGCTCGTTCTCCCATCCTTGGGGATACAGTTGATCCCATACACAATCCGAAATTTCCTCTTCGAGGGTAAACGGCTGCGGTCGAATAACAAGGTGAGACATGTTCATCCACAAACAACTTGTTTCCTGAATACTTCCTTGGCTCAGCGTGATACTCATACAGAATCCAAACACAAATCGCAAGAGGTCCTGGTACATCTTCTCCATGATCACCTTCATGGCGAATTCCAAGATTTACTGTCCCGTTTCCAGGTGTCCTCGTGTACTTCTTCCGGTTCCAATCCGGTTTCCTTCGGCCCACAGGTTTCCTGGATCTTCAGGCTTCCTTGCTCCGCTACCAAGTTAAACTGTAAAACCCTGAGCGGTCACGCTTTTACTCTTGAACCAAAGGCGCTGCGTCGGTCACATAGTATACAGCTATACAATACTATACCGTAGCCTGGGCTCACCAAAGGTGTGGGGCGTTCATATGTACAGAATTCAACATGAGAACATCGACCAGAGGAGCACGAACATAGTTTAACAGGGCAAAGCTCGTGCGATTCAGACCATCGCCTTATGTACTCCCTACCCCATAACGGGTTTCCCTTCGGTAGCACAAGGAATACAGGAATTCCGGATGAGCGGGCAGCGGAAGCATACCCGAGTAATTTCTTGGCTTCCCATCCTTTTTCCTTTAGGTCGCCCCTCATTTCTTTCGAACCCCTGTTCTTGAAACCAGCTTCTCTTTTGTTAGCGGTGCCAGCAATCGGAACAGTGACAATACATACTGCAGGCGTAGGCGGAACCCTGATGTTCGAAATAGCAATCCGGACCCTTTGCATTATCATCGAGACTGAGATTGATACTTCGAGCATGAGGGAATCGGATTATGCCTTCGCCTCCGATATGAATACATTTCATTGCTGCTCCGAATTGGTGGGCATCATCAATTGAAATACCCCCCTGACGAGACATGTCGAGGATGAAATCGTTGAAGGGGCTGTGACCGGTTTCAAGATGTACCCCCCTGGTTGGACAGACAGAGGGGAGAGCAGGGAGAGCGGGAGCGGCAGACAGCATACCAGAAGAAATAAGAGTACCTTTACGAAAATGACCAATAGACATAAGGTTGCGGCCCCACACCTTCGCATCAGCGCAGGCCTTGGTAAGAATATCACCAGCCTCGAACTGAGAGGGACACGTCACGAACAGAAAATCCCCAGCGTGATAGCGCTCGTTCAGCGCAGAGATGTCGATACGCTGGGTACGAAACATGTGACGCATGTTGGGGTTGTGACCAGTGATAACGACTCGAATAGCGGCCTCATTGTCTTCCATGACCCGCAATCGGAAACGACGGCCCAACATATACTCCCACATAGACAGAGCAGGCAGGCCCAACTTATACACAGCGTGGTCAAGAGAGACAATTTCGGCCTCAGGGGTAGACTTCGACACAGAAGTTTGCTTCTTGGACAAAGCATTAAGAGGCATAAAGCTACGCGGCCCAAGAAGACACATAAAGACACCAGAGGTGCTCTTGGAATCAGTACGGTCACCCGCAAGATCGGCATCGCAGTAGAGCACAAGCTCGAGCATCTCGGGTGCATCACCAATCCACCCATACAAATTGAGATCGAGGGTAGAGTTGATATAACACACCAATCGATGGAGTTTCTTATCACACAAGCCATCCCACTTAGTGATGAGACTGGCAAGTGCCTGCACAGGACGAATTAGATCGTACCGCCCCATGCGAGCACCATACAGGATTTTCATCAGAACGGCGGCTGCACAGTCGCCGAGAACGCCTTTACCAGGAGGCACAGGCGTGTCAACGGGATGGCCCAACAAGCGGTTCACAGCAGGTCGATCCGGATTGGTATCGAATTCCGGTCGCGATTCATCGAGGAACGGCGTGTCAGCCGACCGTAAGGTGGCCTTATACTTAGGACCACAGAGCTCAACATAGCGAGAAACACATTGTTCCATGAATGATCGCATATCGTATTTGATCATTCGAATTTCGCGACCAACAGAGCCCTGCGCGACACTGGTGTCTCGATCGCCAAAAGTTAGCTCGGGAAACGCCTTCTTGGGCTCCTCGAAGCGTGTCCAGTAAGAACGCGGATCAAAGGCACTAGGACCACTAGGAACAACGTGGGAGAAGGTAACATGTTCGCACCCCAAGTAATGTTTGATGCTCGAGGGCGGCTCCAATTTAATCTTCGATGCCATGAGCTCCCACCCCTTGGCCAGATTGGCCTTTGGTCCACTGAGCTTAAAATCATCGACGTAGACAACGAGCATAAGATTAAGTTTGGGACACACTCTTCCAGTCGGGGCATTGCTTGAATCCAACCGATCGAAGAGCCTTCTCACAATGCTGTTCCCAGAAGCCACCGGCATCCGGATGCCCATAAAGGGCCAACACAAGGCGTACGACCGGATCATGGTATTTGCCGTGCCATTCGGGCAACCAACGATCCTTGGGCAATCGTACCCACGTTGCCGGGCCACCAAGCTGAGCCTGGATGTAGGCAGATTCGCCATCGGCAACTTGTATTTCATGACCAGGAAGAAGACCGAAAGCATCGGCGGCCTTTCCAGCTTCCATGGTCGCGGGGCAAGATGTGATCTCGGAGAAGATAGCCCAATTGTTGCCTTCATCTTTGACATGGCAACCCTCAAACACAACGCGACCCTTAAATTTACGATTAGGATCGGACTCCGGAAGCTCGGAATTCTTCTCAACACATATATCGAAAATACGGCCAACGTGGGCCGTCTCCCCCTTAGCCATAGCCTCGTTGGATACATCGCGCCACTCACGCACGGAGGCGTAGTCCCAACATCCCTGATTGATGAGCTTATTCCACTCTTTATCAAGGGCGGCCTTGGCCTTGGGATTAGCGGCACGTTCTTTTCGATCAACGGGCCGTGCGACACACGCACTGTAGAAGAATACCGACGAATCGGGCGATCGGTGTGAATGAGGATCAGGACGAATAGGCATCGCAGGTGCTGTATCAACAGCAAGACCATCGTCGGATGGTTCCACCGGTGCAGAAACAACACCATCCACATCCTCTGCGGTGATGAAAGTTTAAACCCTTAAACCAGTATCCTTGTTACAGCACGGCGCGAGCTTCGGATTCTTTTCTCACTACACGCTTTGCTGTCAGGCTGTCTTGAGCCTACGTTTGACCTACGGAGATACGCAGTGAAACTGGCGGTAAATTGGGCATGAGGGAAAATTGAACGTTCTGTTACGCCCTCATCGTATACACAGCTTTGTCGTGTAATACGATCTTGTGAAACTTTTCCTAATCCTTGTGCTACTTCTACTTCTGTTTTCGCATGCTCCTGTGAGCTTTATCTTCTTTTCTCGCACGCTTCTTTGAACACTTTTGAGCATCTTTTTCCTTCTGTTCCTTTGGTCTTCATCCTCAATCTTCAGATGTCCTATAGCAGATTTGCGAATTTGCTTTCCACACACATTTGGCATGGACTCACTCCACTCTACGTGCACACTCACTTTTTCTGTACGTCGCTGTCAGCGAGGTAGTCGTAGTCCATCCTTGCCCTTCGGCAATCTGGAAACTTCTGTCGGACTTTCTGTCTTAAGTCCTTTTGTGAACATTGGCTTTTTGAATTCATCGTGGTGCTCGTAGTGCTTTGACGTTGCCGTGGGACTTTCGTCCACGTGGCTTTTGTCGTTGCCGTGGGATTTTCTATCCTCGTGGCTTCTTTCATTGCCGTGAGATTTCCATCCTCGTGGCTTCTGCCGCAATGTCCCATGCGACTTTTGCTTTTGGTGAAACGTTTTGCCTTGGCTGATTTCAGCCTCACTTTCGCCTTGCTGGGCGTCTTTGTAAACGCCCTCACGCTCTTTTGCTTCTTTAAACCGCACTCATCCTTGAGTTGCTGCTTCTGTACTGTCCGGTGTTCCCAGATCAACAGGTCCTGTCATAGTAGAGCTTATTGCTTGGATCCGTCGCCTTAGTCTTGCTCTATCATCATTTGCTTCATCACTGCGTGCCCTGAACCTTATTCCGTCACTTGTGCCTTCTCGTCTCTCTCGACCAAGTCTTGATCTTTCTTCAAGTAACGCGTCAAGGCCTTGATCTTCTTCTTGTCCTTCTTGCAGTTCTCGGACCAGTACTGGAGTTAGCTCTTCTGCTGCTCGTCTGGCTCCCGCGGGATACGCCTCGTAGGTGAGACGTGCTACTCCTTCTAGTTCTTGTTGGCCTCTGGCGTTCAACGCGTCCCTTCTTTCACTGAACGTCATGTTGTTCCACTGGTCTGCTGCAACATCTTCCGGCCTTGGATATAACACGTTTCTCTCCGGTTGGTTATCTTCTTGCTCGTGGCTTTCCTCTTCTTCTTCACCTTCGGTGGTGTCATACTCTTGTCGCCAAACACTTTCCGCATGATCGCGGATACACTCCACACAACTGTGATTTGTGTGGTTCCTTTTGTTGCGCGCGCAGCGGCTTTCATTACACCACGTGCATATTCCGGTGCACACTTCTGTATTCTCACGTCTTGTCGAGCTACCGCGGCTTTCCCTGTCCTCTGGGTGACATACCCAGCATGACCGGCATCCCTTTTCTCTTGCAGTCTCGACAGACATCTCTTGTGTAGCTGGTGGAGGGCTCCACCACTTGCAAGATTGTTTATGATATACATGTCTTGTCGGGTATACGTAGACTGGCTCACCAGTCCTTCTGATCTTCAGCTTGTTATACAAAACCTTATACCCTTTCATCACTTGCTGGATGAGGAAGATTACTCCCATAACACTTAGCGTGATCATCAGGATGTCCATCACTTCCTCCATTCTTCTGCTTGTGGCTACAGCTTCCTGACTTCTTTTGCTGTGGGCCGAAATACCTGCGGTTGCGGTTACTCCATGAATGTACAGCATCCATACAAATGTGCCCACATAAGCTCCTGAAATTCTTTTGTTCACCAGTCTTCTTCTAGCTTTTCCTTCATCTTTTGGTGTCTCCTTTTCTTCTTCTGTCGGCTTCTCTTTCTCCTTCTCTGCTGGCTGCTCCTTTTCTTCTTCTCTCTTCTCCACAACGGCGTCCGCTTCTGCTTTAACTTCTGCTCTTCTTTCTTTGGCTGCTGCTTTCATCTCTTCCAGCTGCTGCAGCTTCTCGTCCATGATCTCTCCTTGCTCTCTTATCCTTTCCTGGACGTGTTCTGGTATCCGAATAGTCCCTTGCTTCAACGCTGCGAAGTTAGCCTCTTGCGACTTCTTCAACCTTTCTGCTTCTTCTGCCAATTTTTCTGCAGTTTTCTTGAATGTCTCCAAATCTTCTTCCTTCTTGTCTTCTGGCACTTCTTCTTCTTCATCATCTTTCTCTGCAGACTCGCTGTCCTTGGACTCATCGGACTCTGGATCCGGCGCTGCTTCACTTTCCTCCTTTTTCTTACTCTTGACTTCGTACTGCTGATTGATCGCTTCTACTTCCTTCCAGAGGTCATCAGCACTTGGTCTTTGCGACCGTTCTCTCTTGAGCACTTTTTCGAGGTAAGTGGTAGCCTCGATGCTTCTGCTTCGATCTGTGATCATATACTTGACTGCTTCGTCATCTGCCATTGCTCTTGTCCTATCTTCTTCTTTTTCTTCTTCCTTCAGGACTTCTTTCTTGAGCAAAACGGCTGCGCTTGCGACTTTATGCATAATCGCTGATATGAACATGCACAACAGTATGCAAACTACACTTGCTCTTCCCAGTCCTTGTTCTCCTTCTCCACCGAATCTTCTTGCTTCAGCTAACGATAACAACACTGCGGTCGTAACCGTCTGGATAATCCTTGTAATCATCCTTTCATCGAATCTCGGAACACTTCTTGTTCTTGTTCTTCTCACTTCAGCTTCTTGAACTTCTTGATCACTTGGTGTCAGAAATTCACCTGTGCATCCTAGGCTTAGCATGTACTTTCGTATCTTCTCCCGTGTCAGGGATTTGGTCCCTAGGTCTGAGGGATTGTCCTTACCTGCTATCGCCTTTATGATAAGCTTCGGGATTCTTTGGATCCATAAAAGGTCCACTTGTAAATGGCGTGCTCTTCCTAAGCCTTTTCTTGAGATCAACTGTCTTGAGCTTGACGAATCACTGTATAACATCAGTCTTGGTTCAACTCCTAGGATTCTTGTCAGCAATCCTTTCAGGAATACACCTTCGCTTAAGATTGATGTCGCTGCGATTGTCTCAGCTTCGCAAGATGACAATGCTACGCTTTTCTGCCTCTTGCTTTGGAAATGAATCAGGTTTCCATTCACCATGATCACTCCGCATGAAACACTTTGTCTTGACTCTCGGTCTGCTGCCCAGTCACTGTCGCTTATCACTTCTATGAGCGCTGGCACTTTGTAGTTGTCCCTTTCGTTTCCTTCATCGCTTCTGTTCTTCACTTCGAGAAAACTTTTTCCAGGGTAACTTCCTTGATGTACCAATGCGAGCTCTGGTGATCCCTTGAGATACTTTCCGACGTACCTTAACAGTTCCATGTCTGCTTCAACGGGTGATGCGAGCTTTGTTGACAGCTTCTTCAAGACATACATGATATCTGGCCTCTCGGGCGCGAGATACAGTAAGATTCCTACTCCTTTTCTGAACGTGTGGTGATCTTCTGTACTCAGTGGTTCCATTCCACCTTCTTTTGTCTGAAACGATCTTCCATTGTCCGCTGGACACGGTAGTTTCTTCGGGTATGCTCCTTCCAACTTGAGCACTTCTACCAGTCCTTCGATGTACTTTGAGTTCATCGTGATCTCCACGTTTCCATCTCCCATCGACTTGAAACTTCTCTTCAGGAAACTCATTGATCCTTCATTCTCATCCATTGGTCCTTCAACTTTGATCTTCAATCCTTTGCTTCTCAGGAATTCGACCAACTTCTTGAATTCTTCTTTTGATGCGTATAGCTCCTTCTCCATCGACTTCAACAATCGTCGGCTCTTCCTGCTCTACCATTAAATAGGCGTCGCCTACATCGATACTGCCGAGTGTGTACCCTTCTGAAGATGCGAACAGGGCTGACAGTAGCTTCACTGTGCTTGCTACACCGGTTGGCGAAAACAAACTTGCAATGTCTGTATCACCTAACCACTTGAACTCTCTGGCTACTAATCGTCCTCTTCTTCTCCACTCTTTGTCCCTGTGCCTCCAATCGTACACTATCTTTGTCGACAGAAACTTGTACTTTGAAATGTCTGTTCCTTTTGGCAACTTGTTCAGCACTTTCATCTTCTCAAGTCTCTCCAATTCGTGCTTCTTGGACACTCCTTCGACTTTCTCCATTTCTTCACCTTCTAGCTTTGGTGGTCCGCTTTCGAAATCATTCGACCATTTTGGCATATCTTCTGGTATCTCTTCTTCACCATCTGATTCTTGCCATTCTTCTTCTTCATCGAACTCTGCTTCCATTTCTTCAAATTCTTCCAACTCGACTTCTTCGTCATCGTGATATTGCGGAAGTTCCTTTCTTAGGAATGGTTCTATCTTCTTCACGCTTCTTGTGTCGATAACTCTTCTTACCGAACTTGATGCTTGTCCCGAGGATTCATCTCCTATGGCCATGAACTTCTCTGGCCTCTCTTCGACTTGCGTTGTTCCTTCGTCCACCTTTTGTCTCACCGCTTCTGGCTGATCGCCTTTTTCAAGGTTCCTCTTTGGCGATGCTGGCGGTGGATTCTCTCCTGTAATCAGCTCGTCAGATTCATCACTTCTTTCGCTTCTTCTTCTCGTGACTCCTTTTCCACGACTGCTTGAACTGCTGCTTGTTGATCCTGGATGTCCTTCACCTGGATCCTCATCCATGTCTTGTTCAGTCTCGCTTGGCGGATCAGATGCCGCTTCTTGGCTTGGGCTATAGTCCTTCAATTCATCTTCTTGTTCTTGACTGCTTTCTCTTCTTGGAACCAACCCTGGTTTATCACCAGTTGCTATCTCGATTCCACTGTGCGGTGGCAATCTCTTCGTCGATTTTCTTCCTACCAACATGTCCTGTGTGTAGTTCCACGGTGTTCCTGTTGCTTCTGCTAGCACTTCGACGTCATACAGTGGCGTACACTGTCTTATCGTTCTGCTCTTGATGATTCCTTGTCTTGCGCTTATCAGATTCAGGTTGTTCACCGAGTCTTTTCCAACGAAGATTCCTTTTCTCCATGCTTCTCCCTTTTCCTTGACTTTTGGTACGGGCTTTGCCAATACTACGCTTCCCCATGGTGCTAATGTTCCTTTGTACTCTCTGTCGAATAGCACTTCAAACGGTGTTGATCCTTTCTTCACAACAAACCTATTCAGCAGGAATGCTGCATGTCTTGCTGCCCATGGATACAGCTTACTTTCTGAAGTAATCTTCACTTTCGCTTGTGATTCAACTACATACACCAGTGTCTTGGATAAGTTCCGAACTGTTTGAACCCATCTTTCAACTTGCAATCCTTGGTGTTCATCTGGTGCTACATCTTGTATCTCGGTATCAAGATTCTTCATCTTTCGTATCCCTTGCACTTTCTTCCTCAGAGAAATCATTGCTGGTTCTGTGTCCGTTCTCAGAATGACCTTAGAATTTAACAGCATTAGCACTCTGCAGACTTCTTCGACAACGTATGCCGTCACTTCTTTTGTCGCTACTGGAATGACATGTACGAACTTTGTCGCTTCATCAACCATCACAAGTCCGATTGTCAATGCATCTTTGTTGTCTTTTGTGTTCTCCTCATCTCGAGTTCCAGTGAACTTGAAATCCATTGAGACTAGTGATGCTTCATTCTTCTTCTCAGATACATCGAAATTGTCTTCTCTTGATCTTGTGGCTTGACAGCTTTCACTCCAATCAGCTTTTGGTAGGTGCGTCAGTTCGTGCTTCTTTCTTTCTTCTTCGGTTGGCATTTCTGGTCTCTTTTCTCCTTTTGGTGCTCTTGTGAACTCTAGTTCTAGTCCTTTGGAGATTTCGACCAACTCTTTCATCTTGTTTGCTGAAATAGCTTGCTTCAACCTTTGCCATATCTGAGTCTTGCTTCCGGTCTTTCCTATCTTCAGGAATTCACATGCCGTTCTCATCTCCTTGAGTGAACTTTCTGGGCTGAGTTCAACTCCTGCCACAATCATCGCCTCTTCCATCTTTTCTCCTAGCTTTGGCAGTTGCTCTTCAATCTTCTTCCATTCTTTCATATCTTCTTCTGCAGGCGGTTCACTTGGAAACAGGTTCTCCATTGCTTCAGCTGCTTCCTTTTCAACTTGTTCTATGTTCTTCTTTGTGTCTTTTACTTCTTTGTGAACCTCCATCTCCACGTCTGCTGCTTCCGCTTCCTTCTCTTGTTCCTTCTTTTTCTTCTTTGAAGCTGTTCTTTCATAATCACCATACTCTTCAAGTCCCAGAGACTTTCTCTCCAAGATCGTGATGATCACCGAGTTCTCTTCAACTGCGTCTATCGCAATCTCTTCTCGGTCTTCCCACTTTTCAGCGCACTCCACGAACTCCAGTTCGCTCCATACGATGTTGTCACCATCGTACCTCGATACCAAAGTAAGTAGTTCTGAACTTGAACGCTTTCGCATCATCATATGTGGGGTCGTATGTAACATACTTGTCGTAATCGATCCTTGCTGGCTTCCCATCTGACATGAAAAACCATCCTTGATGATACTTCATCTTCTCGAAATCATCTTCCATCTGCTTGATCAATGTAAGCTTTCTCACTTGTGGTTCATCACTTTCAGCTTTCACTTGTGCTCTGTAGATCTTGAGGTCCGTCACTGTTGAGTTTCTTGCAAACCTCACTGGCACTCTTGCTGAACCTTTCTTCAGGTAAGCATTGAACTGGTCTAGAGGATCAAGTCCCCATCCAACTTTCCACAACTTGCCTACTGCAAATAGTGGTTGTGTTACATCTCCGAACACAGCTGAATCTCTTACCTTTATCACTCTTCCATCTGTCCTTTGAAATTCGAATGTGATGTTCGCTCTTGTTTCAGTAGTTCTTATCCTGTTGCTTTGAGCATCTTGAATGACCATTCTCAAAGCTGGGAACTCAACTGTTCCTAAGTCTTCACTGTAGTAGCATAGCGGAAGTACATGACAATCCGCTCCACTATCTAGCACTACTTCAACGAGTTCTGAGTAGCTTGAGCTAACAGCTCTTACCAGATGCACTTCTGGTCTTTCATCGCTCTGGATAGCGGCGCTTCTGACTTCTCTTTCTCTTGCCTGCTTGGCATTCTGCTTGTCCACTTGCAGATCTTCGTACCACTTGTGAAGTTCATCCTTCTCATAATCTTCTTCATCACTTTCATCAACCATGCTTGACATGAAAATGACTGTGTTGACTTTTACTGTCCTTGCAGCATAGTCCATTACCATCTCTTCGAACATTCCTACAAGATCGACGTACTCTTCATCATCGTCGAACACTTCTTCAATCACTGGCATAGGTGTTGTCACCAACCTACGCACTTGCTCGTTTCCTTTTGCTCCTTGTGGTGGCTTTGCTTGTGCCTGTGTAGAAGAACTTGGTTGCTCTTCATACCATTCTTCCTCGCCTGTCTCTTGGACGTTGCGAACTTTTCCTTTTCCTTTTCCTTTTCCTTTTCCTTTCGGTGGCGACCAACACTCCGAAGAGTAATGTCCGGTCTTACCACAATTGAAACATACAGGTCCATTTTGTCCACCTTTTCCTTTTCCTTTGTCACTCTCGTAGCCTTTCCCTTCGGCCTGCCTGATGCTTTTTCCTCCTTTCTTTCCGTATCCTTTTCCTTTCCAAAACCGCTTCCTTTGCCTTTTTGTCGGGAGGCGGCGAGCGTCCGCGGCCCGTGGGCCCTCGTCGTGCACCGAATTAACCGTGCTTTCACGGTCATCCTCCTTTGCAGGGCATCGCCCGCATACGGGAGAGAAGCTCTTCCCGGATGTGCTAAAGGAGTGCAAGCACGTCCTGGGGAGTGCAACACGTCCCCGCCTTGAACTACGGCTCTACGGCAAAACTGACAGGGCTGCACATCGAGGAGTGTAACACGTCCTCAAACAGGAGTGGAACACGTCCTGAAGAAATTCGAAACATCCCATACCTCTAGCCCGATGTGGGCCCCCTGAAAGAGGCGAGGTATTCTGCAACGGCCAGCACGTGGGAGGCCGTCATGAGGTGTGCCTGCATGTGTTCCGGGCTCGGTGCCCGGACACGACATGCAATACACCAGAGCATGTCCACGCTCACCACTGGGTGCTGTCCTGATGCAGCTCTACCCCCTCTACGGTGGTGGCATACAGCTTTGCCGTTGCAGTCGGCACCCTCATAAAGAGGGTCTCCCAAAGGGAGTGGCTCTGTCGTCACGTCTGGAAGGAGTCGCAGGGCCCCCAAGTTGAGGCCGTGGTTGCGTGTCCAGGTGCAGCCTGCTGACCTGCAGCTGACTGCCGGCCCGGCACTCCACGTTCAGGCGGTAGAGCCACTCTGGAGGCGGCAAAGGGTTTGGCGGTGGGTTGACCTCTGCCGAGCTCTCTGCCTCCGCCTCCTCCCCCACCGTGGGAGAGCTGGTGAGTCCGGCCCGCAGGGTCCTTGGTTGGGGCCTGCACCGGGCTCTGGGCAGCCTCGGTGCCGGCGATCCCTCCCTCCGGGAGGGGTGTTGGGCGGGGCCATCCTTCTGCTGTTGCTGCTCGGTCTGGCCTGGCAGCGAGGTCATCCCTCCGTAGAGGGGGAGTGCGAGGGCTGTGAGGGGAAGGTGGCACCCCCGCGCTGCACTGTGTCGGCAGGGTCAGATGTGAGGGGAGCCGCCCTCGCCCCTGAGTTGTGTAGGGGCATCCTCCCGGGTCTCTGTCGTGCCCGGCCTCTCGTCCTCCGCCTCTGCCTCAGTCTCGTCCGCGGGGGATGTAGGCTCCCCGTCAGGCGTGCCCATGGCATCGTCTGCCTGCTCTTCTCCAACTCCCCAGCCTCCATCTCCGCCTGAGGTGGTTGCGCCTCGGCGGAGATAGGCGCCTCCGTCATGGCGAGTGCTAGCTGAGCCAACGTCTCAAAGCAGGCGATGTATTTCTGGGCATCCTTGGCGAGGAAGGGCCATGTGCTCCTGACCACACAGCTTGGCGCGCTTGGCTTCGCAGAGCTCGCACCAGATAAGGCTGTCCCCTACTGAGGCCTTTTTCCAGCTAATCGGAGCGGCAAGGCTCGACAGTGTGGCTATGAGAAGGAACAAAAGTTCAGGCGCGAAGGCTCGGAGCAAAGCTGACAGGAGGTCGTCGACGTAGAGCCAGGCTTTGTGGGGAGCGAAGGCTAAGGCATGGTGTGCGATACGCGTAATAAGGCCTCCCACTCTCTGCCACCAGTAGGCTGAAAACTTGGCGCCAAAGTGGCATACGACGTATCTGTACAGGATCTTTTCGAACATGAATAAGAGCAGACCCTGTTCTGAGCGGTGGACCTTGACTCTCTTGTGGGCTGCCTTGAAGTCGACGCTGGCTGCCAGGAATGACCCCCGCGGGTCTGAGGGCATGAAGGTGGCTCGGACACCGTTGACTGTGGGCATGGCAACCGCTTCCGGGATGCGACACATGGGATTGGCCTGGCAGACGGTGCTATCCAAGACTAGTCGAGGGTCTCTGTTTTCAGCTTTAACAAGGCTGAGCTTACCGACGGCGATTCCCTTGGGCCAAATGCGTTTGGCTTCCTCGAGGCCTCCTGGCACGGGCTGTATCCACCCTGCCGCCTCTTCCTCTGCCAACAGGCTTCGGACTGTGTCCGGGTCTGCCTCTGCCGGCTTCCAGTTTCCCTCGCAGACCTCTAGTCCTGATGAGGCTAAAGGCTGAATCTTGGCCAGAGGCCAGAGCCCTGAGGGCTCAATGGGATCAAAGACTCCTGTGTGCACTCCGACGCGTAGCATGGCTGGAAGATCTTTGGGTCGTTGAGGAGATCTGCAAAGGCTTGCAAGAGGTTCAGGCGAAATGGCTGGCCTTCGGCCGCCTGCGTCATGGAGTCGTAGTCCCACTCCATGACCTCACAGGCTATCCGAATGAGTTCAAGCTGGTCTTCTTCAGGGATGGGATGGTCCGGTTTGCTCTGCGAGAGGTGTGCAAAGACTCGTTTGGGCAGGTCACGCTGGGATGCCCACTTGAGCCAGGCTTGCATGATGTCCTGCATGGCTGCAGGGCAATGCCCCGTCACATATAGGGGCCCTGTCGTTGGCTAGCTCCCCATAACATTGCAAGGCTGAGGCCAGAGTGGGAAGCTGGGCGGGCTTGGTAGAGAGTGGCATGGCCGCAAACATGGGGCGAGTGAGCTGAGGTCTGCAATGACGCCTAGAACTACCCGGGACCAAATGGCTTGAAGAAGGAGGAGGTCAGGCAGCTGCTGGGGATCTTCTTGGGCAAGGTCGATAGCGCAGACGTTGGCGTCGCGCGCGTGACGTAGGCAGGTGGGGCCTATGGGGATGGAAGGGCAAACCGCTATGGGGCTGAGCGCCGTCCAGACTCGGTTGGCAAAGCGCCGACCCGCCAGTTGCGCATGGCCGAGGCTGATGCGTCTGCTGTTGCTCTGTGCTCCCGCTTCCCATGTGCGTCGCATGCCCCGATCGCAAGCGCCTACCTCCTCTTCTGACGACTCTGGCTCTCCTTCTGATTTTAGCCCTGTGGAAATGCCCAGTGATCCAGAGGAGCAGGCAGCGCAAAGGGCAGCCGATGAGCGTGCCCGAGTGGCCAAGAGGTCTGAGCGGCTGGAGCACTTCCGCAAGCAGACCACCTTCATTCTTTGTTACACCTACTTGGCCAGCCAGTTGCGGCAGGAAGGCCTTCCGGACAGGCAAATTACCCAGAAATTGGGTTGGTTCCAACCCACCAAGCAGAGGTCGACTATAGGCAGCTCCAATTCATCACTTGTCCCCAGCTGGAGGAGCCGCGCTGCTCTCAGCTCAGACAAGACCTTGACACGCTGGAAGCCAAATTGTCGACGCCTGTTCTGCCGAATGACATGGTATGGTTGCTGGA
Source organism: Symbiodinium sp. CCMP2592 (assembly GCA_905221615.1). NCBI lineage: Eukaryota > Dinophyceae > Suessiales > Symbiodiniaceae > Symbiodinium > Symbiodinium sp. CCMP2592. The sequence goes on along the minus strand of CAJNDT010001086.1, from coordinate 27,870 downwards.
GGCAGGAAGGGCTGGCGACCCTCCCAAACACCTTCTGGAACAACAATATCAGACACTTCTGGCCAAAAGGTTCAGAGAGGACCTCCTGTATGAGGAACCGCACCAGCTTGCGGCGGAGGTGGCCTCCACAGCCACCCTGGGATTCTATCAAGAAAGCCTCTTTGTGGTTTGGCCATTACTGGACTCGACGAGCCAACTATCGCTGCAGGCATGGTTCCATCGCTATCGGCACGGCCTACACGACGGTGGAGTGCGAGACGAGCTTTCCACTGATCCCACACTTCCACCCAGCGCCGGACCTGACTGCGCGGGCGTGGAGGAGGACAGCGTCGATGAATGCGAGGAACCGGAGCAGGCCTCCGGCTCGCGAGATGGGCCGGCGCCAAGGCGCTAACAGGACATCCGCTCAGGCCTGTGAAATGCCACATGATAGGCCACGCTTGTGGGGGTTCATGCATATATGTGAGCGGTTCAGCATAACACACAATAGACTGTGCTGCCCTGGTCCCAAGTCCAGGGGCACGGGACCATCTACGATCAAGAAGGCGATCAGGCCAGGTTCCCGTGCAGACGCGAGGGTTGGGAGTAAAGTAGGTCGTCTTCTCCCTGAAGCCTTGATAACTTTTCCTTCTGCTTCAACAATAGAGGCGAAGCACAACGACCCTTTGGTGGAGAACGTAGATGCCCAAGGCACCAGCATACTCTCCACTCCACAGTTTCACTCATGTCTTCATTCCTTCATCACAAGCGAGACAGTGTACCTAAACAGAAGGCACAAACCTGACTATGGCCACGGGACGCCACAGGCACCATGGCCACCAAGCACTGTTCCAGACGAGTCCGGCCATATTACTTGCAGACCAGGCCGTACCGGACTCTGCATGCAACTCTGGGCGTTGGGACTTCTAGGTCTGGTATCTTGCATCGGTGTGATCGTACGTGGCTCACGTAACAGCGTTTGCTGGACGGCGACCAGAATGCTGCCAGGTGTGTACCGGCGCAGACCCGGCCCACCTGAGAAGAGCGCCGCCTGTCGGGCTCCAATTCGAGCAGCTCCGGAGCGTGCCAAGTGCCCGCGATCCACGCGCTCAACGCACAGTAGGTGTACCCCTAGGCGAATCCTTTCGGGAATGGCTATACTGCTTTTTCTGATGTTCAATCAGGTTGTGATAGCAGATGCCACCCCTGAACCTACCCAGCACCTAGGTCCCAATGCACCTTTGCAATCGGCACAGACTGGGTTGTCGGGTAGTCGCGTCAGTGCATACGGGCGCATGGCAACGCGCCTTTCACATGCCTGCAAACGGGCTTACAAGCGGGCGCAGGCCAGAGTGCACATGCTCCGGGATGGCACTACGGCTTGGTGTATCGGCGGCGAGTTCTGAGGTGGGCTCTCGGGTGGCTGAGGCTGGTCCATGGCTGCAGCCTGTGAGGCTTCGGATATTGGCCCGTGCGGAGGCTGATCATGCTGCTGCGGCTGAACCTCTGTTGCAGGTCCTAGTCACGAAGGCTTCTTGTCGTGGTCGACAGCACAGTGCTCCTTGCCGCAGCCTCGGACCGCGCAGAGATGGGCGAATTTGCAATTGGGCAAGGCGCAGAGATTTCGCTGGTAACGTTTACAGAGCACTTTGCCTTTGGCCTTCAGCACCCAGTTGGAAGGCCACGAGTCAGACTTCGATGGGCTATCCGGCTTCTGAAGGCCTTTGCCACGGCCCTTGCCCTTGCCACCTTTCTCGGTGGTTGGCGTGTTAAGGCGGGTTCTCTTGCTTGGCGGGGGGGGGCGGGTTTCCTCCATTGGGACGGCGGTTAGGGCCCTGCGGTGTCGGTGGCGGCCGCGGTCTTGGCTGAAGCTTGTTGGCGAGGTCACTCCGAATGCTAGTGACCTCGTACAGGGCTTCGTCTAGGCTCCAGCCAGAGGCAGCAAGGCTGGAGATGGTGTTCCAAATCTTGCGGTCGGCTGCCAACAGCTCTTGCGTTGTTGGTCCCCGGAGGGAAGAGTCGGCTAAGTCTCGCAGGGCTAGGTGCTCGACTCGCTTGTCGAAGGCTTTGAGGTTGTTAAGGTGGGCTGCCCCACACAGTGCCCAAGCGTTCCTGAACACCGTTTGGATGCGCTGTAGCCAGGACACGGAAAGGCGGAGATGGGAGACGGCCATCTCAGGCGTGTTGTCATATATGGCTGAGGCGAGTAGTTGGGCTTCCGTCCTCATAGGCTTAGATGACTTGGCCTCCATAATTTCGGAGTACTGTTTGGAGCTCAAGCGAAGCTGCCAGGGTATCCACTTAAGCTTTTCTCCTGGCTGAAGGCTGTGTTGCACGAGGCTGAGGAGGCGTATTGACGGCATAGTATCGTCGTCCAGGAGCTCTCCCGGATAATTGGCTTTGAAGGTCGTGACCAGATCTTGCACGACCTCCGAGCTGAGCTTAGGCGGCAAATGCTCCATCCATGAGGATGGTGAGGCCGCTGAGCAGGCAGACCTTGAGGCTGTGCATAGTAAAGGCGGAGGCTTCTTCTGGTGTGAGCAGCTCCGTGGAGTTGCCCTCCAGGTGTTTTCGGCACATGAAGAAACGCAGGCACCCTAGCACTTGGCTGTACGACATAGGCTGGTGGTAGGCTGCCGCTGGCTTGCCCGGGAAACCCCGCAGGTTGTGCAGGGTAGGCAGTATGAAGTCGGTGCAATTGTGCGTGCCGTAGATCTCCTCCGTACGCTCCCATATCGTCTGGACGGCTCTGAGGAAGGGCAGAACCCTCTCGGCCGGAGATTCCATGGAGACGCACGGCGAAGGGCTGACCCCGCTTGGTTGTTTTTGTGCCAGCAAACCGCTCTGAGGCTGTGTGCTGTGAGGGATAGACTCTTAAGGCTAATGCGCTGAAGGTCCCCAAACCTCAAACCACCGTGCAAGGCAAGCAGGAATCCCCCTAGCAGAAGGCAAAGTTCTATTGGGCACTCGGGCTGGCATATACGGCGCTCCCAGGCTGTGACCACGGCAAGAGGCAGTGGCAGGGCTTCTCTCCTGTCTGTGTCGGCTTGGGCCGTGAAGGATCTAATGAGGCGGTCCGACAGCACCGCTGCAAGCTGTGCGAGGCCATCGGCTTGGGGCCGGTTCTGCACACTTCTCGATCTTCTTCAAGGCTGGAATGGCATGCCCAGAGCAGATCCCCGAGACTAGCCACGGAGACTGTGCTGATTTCAAGACTGTTGAGGATGAGGTACTCCAGGAATTGCCTGCAGGCTGACAAATATGTTTCCAGCGTGCCGGCAGTAAAAGGCGTAATGCTTTGTGCAAGGAGCTGCGGGGAATACTTGGCTTCCTGAAGGCTACGGAACAAATCTGACGAGTCCCCGAGCAGCCAAAGAAGCTCCTTCCACTGCTCCAAAGCTTTGGCTTTCCTGGAGGCCTCCTGGCCTCTCCTGGTAACCTGAGTAGGCCTGCCACCAGGGCGCAATGGCTGCACCATTTCAGGCAAGCGTGTGTGTCTGGCCGAGGTCGGTGCTGAGGCCGGTCGCGAGGGCAGGTCTTGAACGTGGAATCTGGGACCGAGCGGCCGTTCCGGTGCTGGCTGTGGCTGCGGCGGCGGGACGTACCGAAGGCTTCTCGGGGCTGGCCGCAGGAAAGGCTGGCAGACTGGATGGCTGAGTCCCAAAAGGCTGGCACGCCAGCTGGCTGGCGGTTGATGGAGACCGCCTTTGCTGAGGGCCGGCGGGAACCGTGGTCGGCTGTGCATCGTCGCCGGCACGGGCACCTGCAGCGAGCGGGGTTTGATAAGGCTGTGGACTGAAAAAGGCGGGGCCGGCAAGGCTGGAGGAAGCAAGCCCGGCCGAGCTTTGTGCACCGACTGCAGGGGCAGGAGGACGTGCCTGTTTGGCCCTGCCGGGATAGGGTTCACTGTTGAAGCAGAAGAGTCTTTTCGAAAGCGTCGGACAACTATGGCTTGTTCTCGTCTCGGCGACACAAGGCTCTCTCGGCTGGGGCTCCTGCTGCGATCTGGTTGGGAGGCAGTAGGTTGATCGTCGTCCGGGTGAAGCAACCCCGAGAGAGCCCACAGTGGAGCAGGTAGGGATCTTCCTGTTCGCTGAGCATGGCTGTGAAGGCTGTTGACCGGACTCCATGATTCTAGGTTACTAAGGTCGTCCGGGTCTGTGTCTATCCATGATCGGCTAAGGCATGCAGACGATGACAGACACAATGCAAGGCAAGCAGAAACTGAGCACGCCGCCGAAGGCAAGGTTGGTCCTGCAAGTGAGGGCATGAAGAGGCACAGTACGTTCAGCGTGCGTGGGAAGGCAGGGCACAGAGGGCAAGCACTCTTTTTGAAGCCGATGTCGGCTGGCTGCGACGCCGAACCACCGTTTGCCTGAGCCTAAATCAAAGGTGAAGGCTGGCTTGATGTAGCATTCTTGATGAAGGCGGGCATAAGGCTATCATAAGGCTGCTAAGGCAAACGGCTACCCCGAGGATGCCTGCGGGGGTACGGCTGAAAACCATTCATAAGGGCTTCGGCCAAGGTCTGTAAATTCTTTACAGCGCGAACATTGATGGCCGGTATGCTTGTCCTTATGCTCGACGGTCCCTTCTTGAATTTCTCGATGCAGGGACGAACCGTCCGGCTGACGCAAAGCACCGAGGCAGGCACGAAACATCAGCTCCAGAATCAATGATCACGGTCTGAGACGGATCATGCGAAGCACTCTGCACTGCTCGAACACACAACGATGCATGAGGTGCTGTGGTCAGCACGCGCGGGGGCTCTCTGGGAGCCATGTGCCAATCGTCATCATTGTCTGACGAATCCAGACGGTACTCAGGGCACTGAAGCATGAACACATTGGCATGATCTCCAGGCAAGGCTAAGTCACTCATATCCATCACAAGCGGCTCTGCATAAACTCGGCGCACAGCTGTGGACATGGTAGAAGCTTGACTCGCAGCACTGCTAAAACTCGGAACAGCAGTGGCATTGCTCGGCTGCGGAGGTTGCTGCCACCCAGACGAAGAAGACTGCTGCCATGCTTGTGGTGCATATGGTTGCTGCTGCGGCTGCTGTTGCTGTCCACCTTGATCCTGAACTTGCTGCACGCGCTTGTCATGCCACTGGTTGCCATAGCCTTTGCCAGAGTAATTGTAGTCATAGCCATACGGTTGCTTGCCTTTGTTCTGCTTCCCTTTGTCGCCTTTTCCACCTTTGTTCTGCTTGCCTTTGTTGTTCCATCGATCCTTGCCGTACCAGTTGTCGTGCTTGTAGTCCTGGCCGTACGGTTGCTTGCCCTTGTTCTGCTTTCCTTTGTCGCCTTTTCCACCTTTGTTGTGCTTTCCTTTGTCACCCTTGCCTTTGTTGTGCTTGCCCTTGTCACCCTTGCCTTTGATTCTGTCCACTTCCATCGGCTGTGGATCATCTCGCGAAGCCTTAGAACCGGCAAGGTCTGCAGAAAAGAGAGACGCTGGAGTCCATTTGGTATTCACCCTTTCATAGCGCAGAGCTGCTTCGCGCACATCAGTGTAAGTCGAATGTTCAGTCAATGTTCAGTCAACACAGTAGCGAGGTGGCTCTTCATCTGCCCACTGATAGCTTTGAGCAGAATGGAAGTTTTGAAATCATCATCCAGTGTTTTGCTGGCAGATCGTTCATACTCATCTATCATTTTCTCCAGTTCCAGAAGTTGAGCCAACAGTGGCTCATTCATCTTGAAACCATGTATCTGCGTAAGAGCTGTAAGGATGCCAAGTGAGCGCGTCCGGCTCGTCGGCTGAAACAACTGAATAAGCTGTCGTAAGCTCTCATAGCCGTTCTGCCCCGGTACACGCTGAATCACTTGCAATCCTCTGCCTTTGATCAATCCAGCTAAAACTGCATAAAGCTTGTGAGATCTCTGCACTGCATCAGGGCTTGCAATGTAGTCTATAGGCACAGTGGAATGCGTCTCAATCATGACGAAATCACGGGAGTACTCAGAATCCAACACAGTCATGTATTGTTTGAACTGCCACAGCCATGTCATCCAGCCTGAGTGCTCCTCCTCACGAGACTTCGGATTGAAGAAATCAGGCCTTGGAAGAATCTTCGTGAGGTCACCTGAACTCAGAGCACTCCGAGAGCTGGTGCTCATATGAACGGCCTGGGCCGCTGCACGAGCCGCATCAGTAGCAGCCCTCGTTGCTTCTCCCACTTGTTCAAGCATCAAACGCACATGGTCTGCAGACAGATTGAGGGTTCCACCAGCTCTAGCAGTAGGGCTCAAAGGATCAAAGGGGTTCGTTGGTCCAATCGGTGGCTGAGGCTGCAACTCGTCCTCATCATCCAAGTCATCATTCACCGGCACTGCTGCTGCATCACTTGAAGTCGCCATTGTTCAAGGTATTATTGGGCTCAATCCAAATCAATAGGGTCCACAGAAAACTTTGAAGATGTAAAACTGGTGCTGAAAACCCTGTGGGGCTCGCCTTCCAGATCAATCACTGTAGCTGGCGGTTCTCGCAAAACGCCAAATGTCTGTGACTGTTCAAACAACTCCAGGTCCTTGTGAAAATTCGGATGTTCCTCGCTCGCAAACACGACACTCTCCACCAGGCTGTTCGAACACGCAAATTCAGAAGTATCAGCTGCACAAAACCCAATGTACACTTCTCGCAAATGCTTGTCCTTGAGCGCTCTGAGCGCGAAGCAGTGGATATCAGATATCGTATGGAGATGCTTGAGCTTCTCCTCCAGCTGATCCTGAAAACCTTTCAAGATGCGCGTCCAACCTTCGGGAGTCCTTCCTTGCGGCCGTTCTCTCTGAAAGAGCTGCTCCAGATAAAGTTCTCTGAGCCGCTGACGCAGGGCGTCGGCCGAGGCTTCTGTTGCTGCCGTGTTTGCTGCACAATCTAGAAGTAAGCTGGTCCACTCAGGCACACGGAACCAGCTCCGCTACCATGAACGAATGCACGGTCTTTTCCAAACACTCTAGAGCCTGAAAGTCACGGCGCGGTCCATATAATCACATGTGTTCTCATGCCACACATGATCAGGAAAACACTACAAAATCGCCAAGGAAAATGGGGTATGCTCATATGTGTCAAAAGTCAACAGAACAAGATGCTGAGAGGTTGTGCATGGCGTCTCGCAGAAGGAGCTACTGCTAAGTGAGGCCGGGTCCTGTAACGTCCACCGGCTGAGGGGCAGGTAACCTGGCCGAGGGCACGGAGAGCGGAAAGTGCTTGTGAAGGAAAGAACCCGGCCTGAAGAGGGCTGGACCTGAGCAGGGATAGCATGACGAAATCTTCATGGAAAGGCCGACGCACGTGCTGCAGGGGTTTTTTGGCCGGCGTGCAAGGCTGTATGCGAGAGGCTATGCTTCTGGATCTCCTTCGGAGTCCAACAAGGCTGAAGGTCCTTGGTACTGGCAGGCGTCGACGGCTGCCTCTGTAAAGTAGACGGCTATCGTGGGGAAGGCTTGCTGAAGTGTCAAGAGCAGCCCGGCTACCCTGGCGTAAGTCTGGTCCAAGCGGATCCTAACGGCGTCTATCTTGGCACTGATAAAGACCCAGGGCGAAAGAAGGCACCGAAGGCGCGGCTGCTCATGAGCTCGACGGCTATGGTGCCACAAGGCTTGCTGCGCGCCACGGCGGTCGGCTTCCAAAATACCGATGCGAGATTCTAAAGATCTTAGGCGATCGGCAAGGGACTGCACTGTCGGCTCGTCAGTGGGCTCCTGGCTGAAGTCCTGGGTAGAAGGCTGTGGCTGCAGAGCATCGTAGGCAGAGCTGGTATCAGGGTCCAAGGCTAGGGGACCCGAAAGGCCAGCATTCATACGTCCCATGGCTGAGAGGTTGGTCACATTGGCAGTCGGCTGGCCCTGATTCCATTGGAGGGCAGGGCTATTGGCAAAAGAAGGCCAGGGGGAGCGCTGTGCGCGCTGATCCTCGCGGCGGGGCTGCTGGTTTCCCCTCATGCTGTCTCAGCCAAAGAAGCTAGCAAGGCAAGGTGCAGCTGGCCGGACACGAAGCAGTTGCATCATAAGGCAGGGCCCGGACTCTGGGAATGACACCGGTCATGTAGATCCCGAAAAATCTGCGGAGTCGGGCTGGCAGTCGCACGAGGACGAACTGAAGGCAGGTGATGCAGAGGGCGGGGCCGAGTGCCGACGACCTGAAGGCAGAAAGGGCTGCTTAATTTGAAAGCATGAAGGACAGCGAAGACCTGCTCGGACCAGCATCTTGTGTCGCTCTAAGCGACAGTGGTCCCCTGTGCTCGCGGCATGCCTTTTCCATGTAGCCGCACTTGAGCCAACATCCGTTGGCGATCGCGTTTGTCTCCTGTGATCACAGAGGTTGTTTCGGAAAGCCTAAAGCACAAAACACACCGGTCACAATCTAAGTTCCGAAACAACCATAAAATACACTGGCTCGTGCTTCTGCTGTCTTTCGAGCGCTTTGCGCTGCAATGCCACGCCTTCTTCAACAACCGACCAGTAGCCACAACCCATGACGTAACGCAAGTAATCACCGGGGTGGCACTTCGTCAGAGGATCAGCCAGCATAGCACGAGTATCTATCCAGCGTATGGAGCCTGAGGTCTCCTGCAAATCTGCCTTAATCACTGACAAGTCTATGGTACGCTTGTCGGATATGTAAGCAGAGGTGCTTGTCAGCTTTCCAAGAGCATCATACAGACTCTTAGAATCAACAGCAGCAAAGAACGGCAACCTAGCAGCGTGAGCTCTCCAATCGCTTGGGGACAACATGCGGTGGAAAGCCTCCATGAAAAGAAGACGGTGCCAATGCACCGACCCTATCCCTGCTTGGAGAGCTTGGCCCTCCGCTGCAAGGGTGTCTACAACCTTGCGCTTCAAGCGAAAGCTGCGCCAAGCGGCGATCGTAGTTCTCTCCGGCTTTCCGGAGCTTGCTAGGGCCGCGTCGTGATAGATCACGATCTGACCTCCTTGACTGCTCAAGTTCTGCAGTTGACACAGGCTGCTGTGAATCTTGCTTGCAGGCACTCCTTTGCCAGGGGTGGACTTTTGAAACACTGTACATCCAGTCCACGGTGTCTCTCGGAGTCCCCTGATTCCCTTTTGGTCGTACCACACGTCCTCGGTCACCTCGTGCTTGTGGTCGTCAGCACGCCAGGCCTTCGTAGTTCGCTGACCGTGGATGTCGTGCAGGTCGGGTCCGCCTTGGCATGCTCCAGGATGGAAAGTCGTCCTTCTTGGGTGGACGTGGTAGCGAATCCATTCCTTGTCGGTCTCCTTCCAGTAATCATCTGGATGGTCCTCAAGCCAAGGTGTTTCCTTGGCGTTTCCCCAGGCGGCGTCTGTCACCGTAGAGATCCGTAGGTCCTTCCAGGGGATGGGCATCACCTTGATGCCCAAGGCTGCGTGCTTCACGGTCTCGTCGGCGATCTTGTTCCCCTCCAGTAGGTCCATCACGCGTGGTGATGGAAAGGACTGCTGCAGCAGGGACACGCGTCCTGCCAGGTCGCACCTTGTCTCCTTGGAGAGCCATGACAAAATGCCCAGTTGACTCCGCAGCTGGTCAATCTCGTTCTCGGTGCACCTGGAGTATCTCTGTTGCTTCCGGGCTTTCGAGACGACATTCTTGAAGACCTTGTCCTTCACGTAGAACTCCTGGTCAATCAGGATGGAGGCGTCCTCCTGTAAGCTGATGTCCTTGCCACAGAACCGGCCACTCTTTGTCTGGTTCTTTCCAAAAAGGTACTCCTTGGCAATCTGTTCGATGTTGCTCCAGTGGCGGGACGTTCCGCCGTGTAGCAAGTCATCAGTTGCCACCCCCACAACCACCACGGGCTATTCGATGCTTGCATCCCAATCACTAGTTCGTTCCTGTTCGCTTGTTAGATCCTGTGTCGAAAACTTGTTGTTCGAGTGAGTGATTTTGTCCATCGTTCCGTACCGCAGAGACAACAAACCGACCATATTTCTGCGCGATCGAGAACCATCAAGAACGTAAATGTACAGTCCATGTACAGGGCATTACTACATTACTGTTTCACCCCTACTATATACCGAGTATCACGCGACGAGGATCGCGGTGTGATACTTCGACGGGAGAAAAAACAAAAAGACCTTAAATCCTTAAGACACCACAAATACATAACTCTTACAAATATATCAGGCTAACTATACATATATTTATATATATATATATATATATACATACACAGCTTTTATACATAACAATATATTTCTGTCAAATAGTTGGACCACGGATCGGTCCGAGTTGGAACGAGCCCTTGCTGGGCATTTCTGGATCGAGGCGATTGTCGGTGCTGTTCATCAGATCACATGCATGTGTGCTTGCATGCATGCTGCAGTTCGACCATTGATCGATGGAAACGAATGCCACAGGGTTTTTGATCGAGCACCGGCCTGTAGCATGTTAAATCGAAACATGTGCAGCATGTGATCCTGCATGCATGCAGCAGTGTATATTGCACTGTACGTACGGTGGAAATCATTGCATCCAGACCTGCACTGTAGCTAGCCATGCCCTCCTACGTTGCTGAGCAAAGTCGCAAGCAGAAGGTTGAGAGACTGGCTGAGTTGATCTGGGAGAAGGTATCCCAGCCTCGTTTATGTGAAATCCGGGAAACAGGGGTACTGACACCCACTAACAGCCTTCGACATCGTGCCACGAGGGAGCTCCTGAGTTGGGCTAGCCAGCTAGATGGGAGGTGGTTTACCACTGGCATGGTCAAAGATGCATTGGTCAAGATTGTGGATAGCCATGCTCTCGAGGTCCCCGAGACTACCCCCGGCTTTGCATTCCTGATACCGACGTCGAGGTTGCTCAATTCAATAGATAAACCCTAAGGCTAGGTATTCAGACTTGTTGCGAGTTCGATCCGGCTGTATATACTTTGTGCAACTGAGGGGGAAAATCCGGAAGAGGAATGGGGTGATGAAGATGAACATGCTTTTGGCGATGGCGTCGCTGCTCCTGTTCCCAAGGTTTCTTTGAATAGCACGGTATATATTACTCGCAGTTTGAGTGCGCTTCGCGTGCAGTGTGCAATGCTTGACCCGGTCAGTTATCCAAGGATGGGGAGAGTGATATGCCAAAGGTGACATAGTTTGCACTATTCCGGATGCATACAGACATGTATGTAGAGTTGCTCTATATGTTGACCCGGTCCTCCTGCAAATCCGAGGCGAGTGACGATTGGTCGTGGAAGGACGCGTCGCAGGTTCGTGAGATTTATGATGGCCCTGAGGACCGTTTGCAATTATCAATCCCGAGTAGAATATTTAACCTGGGCCCAATAGGACCCTCATAAATCCTCAACCCCTGAACCCTAAACCTTAAACTTAAACCCTAAAGCTGGTTGGGGTAGGTGGGGATAGGCTATGATAGTATACAGAGGATGCGATTTCCAAATGCGGGTCATGCCACTGGTTCGACGGAGAGGAGTGGCACGTGGGTGATGAGCCCCCGGTGGAGATGTGGTTTGTTCCCGTGGGTGAGAGCGCTGGGGCCGATGGTGGTGATGAAGCCGCCGATGAAGATCCTGCCGATGGCAATGAAGGCCCCGATCACACGGAGCCGTGGGAAACCGGCGCCAGTCATGATCATGAGGACTGGGCTGGCGAGGAGGAGTGGGCTCCCGATGAGGAGCCATGGGTTCCCAATGGTGATGAAGACGTTAATCAAGCCGAGCACTTGGGTGAGAGTTGGGCTGCTGACGATGAGCAGCAGTTGACTGCCCAGGACGAGCCATGGCCTGCCGATGATCCCAGTCACCAGGCGGAGCCGTGGAAAGCTTCCGATGATGACGGCCCCGATGAGGAGCAGTGGAAAGCTGCCGATGATGAAGGCTCCTATGAGGAGCAGTGGGAAGCTGCCGATGATGAAGGCCTCGATCACGATGAGGAGCAGTGGGAAGCTGCCGATGATCACGGCCTCAGCTGCCGATGATGAAGGCCCGGATGAGGAGCAGTGGAAAGCTGCCGATGATGAAGGCCCCAATCACGAGGAGCAGTGGAAAGCTGCCGATGAGCAAGGCCCCAATCCCGAGGGCGAGCAGTGGACAGCTGCCGATGATGAAGACCCCAATCACGATGGCACAAGCATGGCTGATGAGGAGTGGGAGGCGGCTGTCGGCGCAGAGACCGACATTTACCCCACGTGGCCAAGGGCCCCGATCACAAACGTGACCCAGGAGTATCCTACGAAGGCCGACCGAGAGCGTCTCGATGTTTGGTGGTCCAAGTACAAGACAAACCCAGCCCAGGAGTCCATATAGTTGACTAGTTGTGTATGTTTCGTGGTTCGGATTGATTGAATTAATTTGGGTTCTTATATATCCCGCACACATGCAGGAGCCTTCCACTGCCGGGAACAAGAAGGTTTCGAACCCCACAGAGCCCGTGAATCACGCTGAGCCGATGCCCACAAGCCTCGAGGACGGTCGTTTGAAGATATCGTGGTCGAACATGGAACACAAGACCAGTCAGATGTACCACTAAGTTGAATAGGTACCGGAGGTTGAAACAAATGAATATGTGTATATATATAGGTATATGTATGAAAACGAACCTATACTACACAACTTGGTAGACTAACTTTTCAATCAAAGATCGAAGTACACAGATAAGCCTGCTATGTATGTATGTTTGTATATATATACACACATGTATACATGAGTAAATCTTCAAAGTAGATAGATAATGAGATAGATCATAGAAATAAAATCATAAGCTATAACGACTAACGCATATAATCGATATTCACGCTAAATAATAATATAGACCAATATACGAATATCAATCTGCACACGTGGTGGCATATATAGAGATCAGATTTCAAACGCAGTTGGCTTATATTGGAATAATATGGCGGGTTATAGATGGAATCAATTTAGAACAGAACCATACGGTTTAATCTGATTTGAGTAGACCAGGTTGAGCTGACTACTAGTATAAAACTAAAATGTAACCTAATGGTAAACCAGACCATAGATATTGAAACGAATTAGTGCGCATCCACGGTGGCCAGCCGAGTTTGGTTGGACTGTAGTGGGTCTGTAGTTCAGAAATCCCAAACCCTAAAATGGAAACCCTACAAGCCTACAAGGCCCTATAAACCACAACAAAGTTGCGACTGCTATCATCAGAAACCTTAAACCGCTAAGCCTTAATTTTAATCCGAATCGTGTTACCATAAACAGAACCCACGATCGCAGGACATGGCACTCTGGCTCGACGCAGCCACCGATGAGGAGAAGCTTGCTATGTGTAATCGGCTTATCGCTTCCCGGTCAAATAAGATATTCGACAACTTATGCTGGAAGCGTGTGGCTTGACGATTTTGCTCATAAGGTTGCAAGGCTTCCGACGAAGGAGCTCCCTGGATCCAGCCCTGATACGTCAATGCCTGCGTGCATCTGCTGCATCAATCCCGAGAATTAATTTAGTAGATGTCGACCCCTATAGAAACCCCGCCCAGGTGCCCGAAGATCCCGGCCAAGACTGCCAATGATGAGGCAGGCGGAGAGGAGAGGAGTGCATACGGTCCAATTGTGTGTTTGTGCGCGATTCGAGAACGCATGAGCATCGGTCTTGAGATTTACATCCTGGGTTTAAGTTAGAATACTTTGTTTAATCATATAGGGGCCCAAGGAATAATATCACCCACAACATTAACCAACGAAGTATTCTAGGGTCAAGGACCGATCCGAGTCACGCTAACTCCTATCTCACTGCCCAGCCACATTCTCGCAAGCTTTCAGGCCGTGCATCATGGCAAACCAGCTGATCGCACCCGCGACCTCAAAGGTCCTGCTGCCGCTTTGGCTTCATTTGGAGTGTTGCGCACTTCGGGGGGTCGGAATTCGAAATGACAATGGGGTGGATCTGCTTCCAATGTAGCTCAGGCATTCGAGATCCCTGGAATGACGGGGATGTCAGGTGTACCCGCCAGTGTTGTCCAGGCGGCACTTAGTGGGAAACACAATGCGGTTGTTCCCCATCGCCAACGACTGCTTGTTGCAGCCGGGAAGGCTCCCGATGCCCCGAAACCAGAAGCCTCTGAAACAATGGAAGCCGAGAAGAAGGAGAAGAAGAATGGGAAAGCAAAGGCGAAACCAAAAGCGAAGGCCGAGGCGAGTGCAAAAAACAAGGCCGCCAAAAGCAAAGGGACGAGACCACCGTATGCAGACACGGAATACAACATCGAGAGAAAGAAGTACTTTGCTACGTTCCTGATCTGAATATAGTAGCCGAAGCTTCAGCATCTATCTCCGAAATCGTAACCCGGAGCACGCCCCAGGCTGGACAAGGGCATGCGTTTCGCGGAGCGACAGCACAGGCAGCTTCAATACTGCCTGCATGTTCACAACGGATTTCTGTGTTTGTGATCTAGCCTTTAATAATATAGTCTAATGGGCTTCGGTGTATGTGAATTTGGGATGTATCGTCATTTGACTGCAGTGTGAAGTGTTGAGGTAATTTGGGGGGCATTACAATAGATAAATCAAGACGATGGGTACGAATACTGAGGGTTGAGGCTTCAAGACCAACATAATCCCAATAATTCGAGGGCCCGGTTGTCTGCATGTAGACACGACTGAATTTGTGTGGTTTGGTCTGAGGAATTAATAGGGATCGGTATATGACGGCATTTGTTTGGGATCAAGTGCATCCAAGGACTTGTTGAAATTCTTCCGGTGCATTCAGCAGATCTAGATCGATTCATCCTTAGGAATTGGAGATTCCCTGGGGTCCAAGAGCTTCCAGGTACTTGATTTAATCGCCGGGCAATGAACTAAGCCATCCCTCGAAAAACAAAAAACGCCAATCCGAGACCCTGGGGTTGTGGTATTTAAGTGCATTCGTTGTCCTCGAGAAAGATGTAAAGGAGCAGCCATCCATCCATCGGTAGTCCTGCCATGCAAAGCTTGACGTTTATAAAGTAGGGTTTCGGGCTTAGGGGCTGTGAAATAGCATCCATTGTCATAACTATACGAAATGATTTAAGGTCAAATACGGAATAACGCACTTTATTATTGGAATACACATAGATCATACTTTGATCGATGCTGCACCTGGCAACAAGAGCTGGCGGGACTTGTTTACAAAACCCTCTTGCATGCATGGCATTGTTGCAGCAATCTGACAGATCGATGGAAGATTGACGGCCTCATGCTGGGGGGCCTTGGGATTGCATGTCGGATTATGTATACGGCTCTACACATCGCCAATGCAGCGGTTGTATAGGAGGCCCAGGAACGAACCGACTAATGATACAAAAGAAGAACCATCCTACGGATTCACAAACCCAATCCCAACAAACCCAACACCCTTCGAACAGCTAATAGGATTGAGACCGCATGCAGTACTCCAAACAATCGGTGAATCATGGTCGGATCATCGATCCAATCATCAGATAGCGGCTCACGCAGCATGAGTTTACGCGTTCTTGATGTTCTGGCTTTAACAGCTCTAGGTCGGCAACGACAATGTTCGGAGCTAGCCAACTCGTCATGCATTAATCACAGATTGTGGGTCGCGTCGCATAAAAAAGGCGCCGAAGCAGACGAATTCGCCATTTGCCAGTGCTGGCTTGTTGGAATCAATGGATTCCGATAAGATCAGAGTATGTGTATGGTATTCTGCTCACCCGTCCAGTCTCTCTTTGACCCCCGACTCCGCTTCACTATCCTGCCTCGGTCCACTCGGATCCTCCCTGGTCCCTGTCTCTGTCTGGCCATCTCACACTTTATCCCTCTCTCTCTCTCTCTCTCTGTCTCTCTCTCTCTCTCTCTCTCTCTCTCTCTCTCTCTCTCTCTCTCTCTCTCTGAGTGTTTATTTGGGTCACCTAAATTTTAGGTGACCGACTCTGAGTGTTTATTTGGGTCACCTAAATTTTAGGTGACCGATGCTTACCCGTTTGTGTGGAGCTTTTAGCTGGCTTTTTGAGCTTGGAGCTGTCTCTCTCTGTCTCTCTCTCTCTCTCTCTCTGACTCTCTCTCTCTCTCTCTCTGACTCTCTCTCTCTCTCTCTCTCTCTCTCTCTCTCTCTCTCTTCTCGCGGGCACTTTACACTTGTAGATTTTACTCACATGACAAGTGACACTGCTGCAAGCGTATGAATTCGAACAATCAACAAGCATCAACCCTAGTACGTGGGTAATTCTCAATGCAATAAATGCTGGAAACCTGGCGAAAGCCCGAAATCTTTCAATACTGAAATCTTGAGGCATGCTGCATGAGACTCTTTAATATATTTGAGAATTCCCACTATGGGTTGATAATCAGGATCATATAGCCTCGAGAGATTCTTCCTTAAACCCCTATAAGCCCTAAACCCCTTAACCCAAAACCTTCAAGTCTCTATGCCCGCAGGTGGAACAACAGTGAGGAGAGAAAGCAGGTGCTGCAGGGAATGGACATCAATGAGATGAAGCGTCGCCGCTATGCAATAGTTTAAAGTTGCGAGCTTTTGGCGACGATAGTGCTGCCAGCTGTGTGTGATCTGCTGCGTTTCAAGCAGGGATTGTGTGATCAGGAGCTAGAGTCTGTGTGTGATGATTCATTTACCGCTTGTTTACAGTTCCGCGACCTCAGACTATATACTCGAGAAGCTTCTGATCGATGCAGGGGGCTTTAGAGCAGTGTGCGTGCACAGTTTTTGGCATGCGCTGCTTATGCAAGTGAGCAGTGCGATTAATCTTGCAACTTGGGGGTCGGAGAGCTGTCATCGATGCCAGGTTCGTGAAAACTCGCTTTACAGGTCCCTCTGCTTGCAAAGTCTCGGGCCGACGCTGGGGTTGCATGGCTATCTACATCCTGTGTATGTGCTCAAAGTTGTCAGGTCTTAAAGACCATGCATCCTAGATGGTAAGCTTATGCTTTGTATCCTTATATAGAAGAATCACAGTAATATATTGGAAGTTATCCTATTTATAACCATAGGATAGGATCCCGTTATGAAGTATACTCAGCTGCTCGTCGCCTTGGCGACGTTGAGGATCAGCAGCTGGGCCAGATTCAGCGATCGTCATTCCTTACACGCGAGGGAATGTATTTTGCTGCTGCATGCAGCTGGTGCTTCAGGTTTCGGCCCCAAACCTGACGACTTAGATTTTGTGGAGATCTTCGCAGGACTAGCTCAAGCTTCGTGATGTTCATTTCGGCCTTCTTGTAGACTGCATGCATTAAGCTGCAGAATATGTATATATATATGTATATATACTGTAACACTGCATGAAGGAGCACACCTCCTCTACTCCGCCGCGAAGCTCTATGGCCTCCGATGCCATGGAGTGGACGAGACTTTACTGCTTAGAACCTAGAACCGATGAACTTCGGCCGAAACTCTCGAAACCTTCCTACATCCAAGGTAGCTTACTCCACCAAATTGGACATATTATCCTCATTTGGATTCATGGTTTTCTTGAACTGTGCAACTCGGCAAGGATCCCATCACACCCGAATTTAAGCCAGCACCCCAACTCTACATATACATCCCAAACCCTATAGTCTCGATAATTAGATTTCGATTATATATCAAATTTCACCTCAACCCATATATATATATACATATATCTACACCTTCTTAGTGTTAAACCCTAACTTCCCGGCCCTCCACCCTAAACGCTATCCTGCCACCCGATTAAACCGGAGCCTATATCTGGCTTGCAAGTCGAGTTGGGATTATTTTAGGGTTTCCGTGTCTGATGGATGGGGAACCACTTAGGCGAGGCGGCTTAGGCCCCAAGGGGTGGCCTGGTATGCCGTCCCGTGTTCTAGCTGGATATTTATGAGCTTTGGCTGCAATGTAAGCAAAATAGCAACACTAGATATTGCATCGATGCATTGCTGCAACTTCATCTTAGGAGTCGTGGATCCTCGAAGCGCCGGCGCTTGAATGTCAAAGGACAGCTGGCTTTTAGAAGCCCGAAATGTATTCCCAAAGCCTAAATATAGAGATTCTTGTTGCACGTACAAAAGTTGATTGGTTCTGCCGTATCTGAGGCGATCCGAAACGCCAAAAGGTCAAGGATGCCAACCGGTTGGCTAGACGGGTTGCATATTTGCGGCCGTGATGCACTATATGTCGTCCTCTATCATTTTGCAGGATGAGCTAGGACTAGTGCGTACTCGAGGATCGAATATCAACACCGATCTGGGTCCTACTACATCCTCGAAAATCCCACTGGCTCCATGCTGTTCGAGTATCCGTGCATAAAGGTGTTTCAGACTGCAAATATAAGACTCCCCCAAATCCACTAAACCTGAAGCTTCGCGCAATCCCAAGCCTTCGATAGAAGCCCTGTTCATAAACTTGAGGCGAGATTGCGAGCCCACAATGCCAAATCCATAAACCTTTGCCTCGGAGCCGTGGGAGCTCCGTCGAGAAAGTGTGCTACTTGACCCGATATATGTAGTTCCAAGCCCTGCAATTAAGATCGACCCATCCGAATCAACCTAGGTTACGCTATGGGGCACTGCGCCGTTTCTGAACAAGCTCTACGAACAACTGTCCGGCACAAGGAGGAGCCCCAGCCTCCGAGTTTAAAGGTTGATTACAGGAATTCATCTTTGCAGCTTCTATATAATTAAGTTCGTGGTATTCAACCATCGTATAGGTATATACTTAAAACACCCAATACCAGCTAGTAGCTATATGAGGATGTTAGGAAGTTCTGGGAGTTCTTGGTTTCATTCGATGACATCAATGTAGGGTATAAGAGAATGTCGGCGGTGGGAAGGACGAGCCTTTAATTCTTTCATATACACATATATAGCTCCCTGTACCGATAATCGAAGCTAGATTGATATCTACCTAGATTAGATCATGCCGCACCAGCTTTTCATGATTATATATGTACATATACCCACACGAACACATGTAACATACTAGAACACATGTTGTATGCAGCTTCGATTGCTTCTATGGATAGATTCGAACTATCGTGCTAGATGTATTGGGGATAGAGTATATACTGTACACGGCTGGCACACACCCAAAAACCTCAATCCTATGAAAGTAGAATGCCGAACAGGGAACTACCTGACTAACCGGAAAAGTCTCAATCAGGAACCAGCTGCGTCGTATCCAATCCTTCCTCAAGATGGACATAAGCCGTGGATATGTCGATGAGCGCGGCCGTGCTCGCCGAGTGCCTTGTCCATTTCTGTGTGTGTTTTGCTTTGAAGTTCAGTTCAAGTGGGACTTACTTTGATCTATGTCAAGATTATCGAGGTGGGTGGGAAGGATTTGACAGCGACGGCTGTTTACCCTGGTACTTTGGCATTGAAGGTTCCCCGTCATGCATTAAATGACAGCAAAACTCGTAGAGTGGTGCGTGCACATGATCGATCCCCGGGGCCCACATGGATGTAGGTCGCTGATCTACTGGATGAACATTTCAAGACCCTGAAGCCAACACCTGTTGTCAACGAGCTGGATATGGAGCTTATGGACAGCAGTGATACTTCAAGCTCCGATTCTGGCCTCGAGGACCTGGTCGGCCCACAGTGATCCAGATGTGCAGGTGTTATACCTTTGCTATGCGGCAGCTTGAATAGGGGTCAGCTGTTCAATTTTGTGCTTGTAACGGGTGAACTGCAGGCTCAGAAGTTGCCTCGGAACCCAAATTATTATGCACTCGGTGTGTTCGCCATGCACATCCGGCCGGGAGCGTACCCAGCAGCTAGCGTGTATCAGCGTGTATCTGCGTGTATTTGCAGGTATGAACAGGCGAATAGCGTGTATCAGCGTGTATCGGCTGTTAGATACTTAGAGCATTTCGCGCGCACCCCGAAGCATCACCGATCGAGCTATTTGAGCTTTAGATTGATCAGCCATGGGTGGCTCCGGAAAAGGCAAAGCCCCAAAAGGATCTAAGAGTGCTGCCGGCGGGGATGCATCGGCTCCTGAGTCGATTGATTTGTCCATCGAAACCCAGCCACGGCATTACACGTATGTCGGGAAGATGGTCGATTCAAATGGTGCCGCTGTAAATCCTGGGAAAGGAAAGCTGGCAAAGGGTGGTGGCAAAACCCATGGAAAGGATGGTGCCAATGTTGCTGGCACAGCCGCTGGGAAGGCTGGTGGCAAAAGTCCCGGAAAGGATGCTGGCAAAAGCCCTGGAAAGGATGGTGGCAAAAGCCCAGGAAAGGGTGGTGGCAAATCCCCAGAAAAGGGTGGTGGCAAAACCCCCGGAAAGGATGGGGGCAAAACCCCCGGAAAGGATGGTGGCAAATCCCCGGGAAAGGATGGTGCCAACACGGATGGAAAGGCTGGTGGCAAAAGCCTTGGAAAGGATGCTGGCAAATCCCCCGGAAAGGCTGGTGGCAAATCCCCTGGAAAGGATGCTGGCAAATCCCCCGGAAAGGATGGTGGCAAATTCTTTGGAAAGGATGCTGGCAAAACCCCCGGAAAGGATAGTGGCAAATCCGCTGGAAAGGATGGCGGCAAAACCCCCGGAAAGGATGGTGGCAAATCCCCTGGAAAGGATGGCGGCAAAACCCCCGGAAAGGATGGTGGCAAATCCCTTGGAAAGGATGGCGGCAAAACCACGGGAAAGGATGGTGGCAAATCCCCTGGAAAGGATGGCGGCAAAACCCCTGGAAAGGATGAGGCTCAGACCGGTGGCATGAAGGGTGCCAAAGGCGGGAAGCAGGGCAAAACCAAGAGTCCGGAGGCCAGTGAGCCAGGATCTGGCAAAGGACGGGGACTCAGCACTGATCCGCATACCCCCCCGCCAAGGAATGGGTCGACAGCTGGACTGCCCAGCCCTCATACCGGCACACCCCCAAGCAACACAGCCAAAGGTAACAAAGGCAAGGGCAAGACCAAGGCCGTTTCCAAGGAGGCATCCGCACCGGAGGGCAAAGGCACAGTGAAGATTGGATGGGACGGCCAAGACCACGCAGTGCGTCGCAGGGTGTCTTTCGATGAAGGCGGGATGTGTATTCTCATCTAAACCACGCACACAGGTTGTTATAGTTCATGCTCCATGATGATCAATATCCCTGTGTATGCTTCCGCACAGTCTCCACTACGACATCGATGAGTCCATCTTTGCCAGACAGGGGTGCAAAGCTGCCTGGTTGACACGATTAATGTACTCACTATACTTGTCGATCATGCCCTATATATGTAAGTCCACTATAATACGTTAGTCTTGACATCTACCAAGGCCCGGTCGGCCCATCCTCCGGTCGGATACCGGTCTCTCGACGTCGAGTGATGGCTTGGGGCCGGTCGAGATGGCGCCGCTTAATATTCCTGATGGTGTGTCTCAGCTGTACTTATATATTCCCAGCCGGGTACACACGCATAGTCACAACTCGCTCTTATATGCACAAGACAAATTTCTACATGCATACATGTGTGTGTGTGTGTGTGCGCGAGGCACGACCTCTCACTGATGACGAGCGAGCACAGATTCAAGTGCCCTGACTCATATTCTGAAGTAGTCCACTACAATGTATTGTTCCCCCCATATAAATAGCCTGATACCCTGGATTCCTGGATCGTTCTATATCCTGATAAACACTAAGATCTCCTGCACGCCCAGGCTCTATCTGGCCCCGCAGACATCCCGCTCCAGCAACGCAAGGCCCTGAACGAGAAGCTCCGTAGGCGCATGAACAATGGCCAAGGCCGGCTTTTAGCTATAATTTCACAATCTCATATAATTGGGCCACTCGATGATTGCTGAGTGTATTTTAGCACAGGCCTACGCAAGGGCTTGGTGGCTCAATGGGCTGCAACCCCGCCAGGCTCCATGGCCCGGCTCCTCGTTTCGATTACAAACATGTTTGAAATCCCTCTGATCCAAGAAGCCTCAACCTCCTAAAAACCCTCAGGCCCAAATCCTAAACCAGTTAAATAAGTCCAGACTCAAGTTTCCAACACCGAGGTTCGAATTTCTGAAGGCTTTCCTCTTGGACAAGGACATGTCTAGCATCGTAGTCTCGCCTTACTACGAGGAGTCCCTCGGCTGATTGTTACAGATACCCTTGGTCCGAATTCCTAGCTGGCATCAACCCGCAACATCGAGGCTTTCCGAGGCCAAAGAGAAAGAAATCTTCGAAGAGCTGCCATTGTGCATGATCAAAGAAATTTACGAGAAGGTGGAGGGAGGTAAGAAGTTTCTTGCCGAGCTGATGCAGAGCGGCTGCCTCAAGATTCGTATGCAAGCTTGATCAGGGGTTTATGTTACTATCTAGAACATTTTCTTATGCATAAGGTCAGGGCGCCGGGAAGAAGCACCCACAATCCGATGATGAAAACATGCGGCTGTATAAGCTCTTCAAGTCGAACACTATCAGCAGTGCCTGGGCAGGATCATATCCACTTACAAAGTGTGTGCTAGTTCCCTCCGGCCCGGTGACCCTCTATGATATAGTATAGTGCCAAGATGCGAACATCAACAGAGTCGGCAACAAGACGACGGCCAGCATGGAGGCCTCGACCAACAAGGCAGAGAGAGCTGCTATCGCAGAGACGATTCAAGGAAAGGTCGCAGGGATGCACAAAAGTGCCTTGACACCGGCGCCCAAGAAAGGGGATGGAAAGAACAAACGCAAAAAGGACTGCGAGAGAATCGTACTGGGAAGTGTTTATCGGGATTTACCGGGAGCTTTCTTCATTATTTCTAGTCCTGCAGGAACTTACACCGGAGGAGATTGCGAAAAAGGCTTTCGATAAGGACTTGCAATCGTGGCTCGACATATTTAGTGAAAGACGGATCTTGCTTGATTGCAGTTGCAGTACCCCACCATTTAAATATTATCACACTACAAGCTGAGGGTGAGAGATCTCGTTGACAAAGCCGTCAGCGTCGCCGCCGGATTGGGCCAATGCGGTTTAGCAAATCAGGAAGGCCTTATCAGCCAACTTGGCAACATTGCCACGAAGTGTGGCAACATCCGGGACGAGTCTTTTGGCTTCAAGAGCTTATGGGGTTCATACAGGCAAGATTCTGGTGGTTTAGGGTGCAGGGTTTTAGACTTAGAGGTTTCGGCTTTAGAATTGAAAACGTACTCCAACGGGTATATGTTGATTCGGAATCCTTTTTAAATATTAGTATAGGGACCACGTGAATACTGAACCCGCAACCCGATTGAAAACCCCAGAGGCACTAATACTGTATGGTACAGTATTGGGATACCCAAGTATATATATATATATACATATGTATATACTATGCGCTCTATAGAATATGTATATGTGTATATGCATATCTGCATATATATATATATATATACATGTATATATATATATATGCACTTATAGAGATATTGCTATACTGTATTAGAATATCTATTTGTATACCAACCACTACAAGCCCGACCCAAAAGTGTTTCAAGCAAGGTATCCTGAACCGGCTTCGGTAGCTAGCCCGAACTTTAAGTCGCCAAGTGTCCAGGCTCCCCAGACTTTAACCCGGCCCAGGATCCAGCAGATGATCTTCGCATCGACGCCTTTCGATGAGTGCGAGCGGTGCATGCTTTATTACAAGGAAAACGAGCTAAAGGATCGCTTGCAAACTTATGACAATGGGTGTTTTGCAGAGTATTATGTGGTCTGTCTACGACCTATGTCCCGCAGGATTACCAACGCCAGGTTCTCGACGCTGAGGGCATTCTGGTTGGACAAGAACGCCGTTCTCTAGTTGCATTAAGTTCTTCGTAGAGCTTCTTCAGTATTCAACCTCCACTTACTTAGGTAAGGCATCTGAGAAGAGAAAGCGCGAGAAAGCTGAAGAAGAACAGAAGAAGAAACAGCAGGAGGCCGACGGCCAGCAGGATCCGGATGAGTATGCTGAAGTGCAAGAGGAGGAGGACGCTGAGATGGAAGGACAGGAAGAATGGCCGGAGGATGTGTATGATGCAGATGCTGATGAAAACGCAGCCCCTGCTGCCAAGCGCCACCGATCCTAGGCCACTCTAGGTGTTCCTTTGAAAGGCAGGCTGCTGTGAAACTTAGGATGATCGATCCGGTGTTGTTTGATCAACTCCGGCTGGGGAGCTAGGGGCGGTTTGTATAGTGCAAGCATGCTGCTAGCGGCGAAATCCCGACATAAGGCTGGCTTTGAGACCATGTTATTCTGGCCGTGGCTAATTGGATTGGCTAATTAACCAGGTGGTATCTAAACTGGCTCAGTCGGGTGTCAAGTTAGCTCTGCATGGGCTTGTCGACAAACCGATACTGTTTAACCCGGGCATAATAGCTGCCTGGGCCTCAGGGGCATTCTCGAAGCTGCTGCGATGCCAAAACATGTATCCGCCCCGGCCTCCACTGCCATTGCATGTCTTGCAGCACAGTATCGAAGCAGTTGCCTGAGCTTCCGCTTTCAATGCAACAGAGATCCCCGTAAAGCTACTTTATGCCCAATAACCCGTAATTACTCATTCCAATATAGTTTTCTAGAAACCAACCATTGGATGTCGATCCCCACGATAACATACTAGCTGTATAGCCCATGTAACCCCAGAGAATGCGCAACAATTCCCAGTACACACAACAAGGCATCTACTCATTCTCCCAATAACCCCGAGCATGGAGTGCGAGTCGCGATGTCCGAGAATGGAAATTGGGCCACCCAGTATGTGAAAGAAACGTGCGACGATATTCTGAAGCTGTTATCTGTTGGCCAGGCTTGGCTGCTCGCAGTTGTGCCTTCCGCGGAAATCCTCAGATCCCAATAAAGATTGCAGCAGTAGCCCAGACACACCAAAACAAACCCCTAAATTGACCAACTTATACACGAAAAACAGGCCTAAGCCCGGAACCCGTTAAGACCCTGAAGCCCGGAGACCCAAAGCCCCGATGACCCAAAGCCCCGCTTTCACGCTAGCCAAGCACTCTCCAAGGTTCAGTTCTGTTGGTACACTATAATTGGCTTGAGGTCTAGAGCCCTTTAATTAAGGTATAAAGGTTATTATAGCAGCCGGCGCCCCACCACATCGCAGGTCCCCTTGGACCAGCTCGCCAAATCACTGGAACGTCTTCGAAGGCTTCCTCAGTGTGTGGTGCCGTGTCTTGGGAGCAACTATTGCGAGCTGCTTGGGGGAATGATGGCATTGCGATTATAGTCTATCTAAAATCTATGCTATGTTAAACCCGAGGAAGGATTTGGTAGAATTGGCACATTCGATCATCAATCAGAATTCTTGGGGACAGCTCCGATGCCTGATTCGTTGGACTAACCGCCAGCCATGGCGAAAAATTTTGCCGCAACCATTCATGCACCCTGGCTGCTTGCGAGCTACGTCAGATACTTTGGGTTCAGACTTTCAAGCCCCGATTCGCGAGATCAATGATTCAAGGCTTCAGCTGAAAGCAGCCCCGTGGCTTCATCAGTATTCCTTCACCCCCTGATTGCACCCATATGAAGATTCCCGCGGCAAGCGGTCTGGCCTGGTTCAACATCATCTTCTACTACCACACGAAATCCTTGGCTCCCTCTATGATACTGGAAATATCGGTATGGTGACGGGGGAGGTGACTCGCCTTACTAACGAGTGACTGTTGCACACTTGAGGTCCCTCTCTCTCTCTCTCTCTCTTTCTCTCTCTCTCTCTCTCTCTCTCTCTCTCTCTCTCTCTCTCTTTCTTTCTCTCTTTCTCTCTTTCTCTCTTTCTCTCTTTCTCTCTCTCTCTCTTTCTCTCTCTCTCTCTCTCTCTCTCTCTCTCTCTCTCTCTCGCTCTCTCTCTCTCTCTCTCTCTGAGTGTTTATTTGGGTCACCTAAATTTTAGGTGACCGACTCTGAGTGTTTATTTGGGTCACCTAAATTTTAAGTGACCGATGCTTACCCGTTTGTGTGGAGCTTTTAGCTGGCTTTTGGAGCTTTGAGCTGTCTCTCTCTGTCTCGCTCGCTCGCTCGCTCGCTCGCTCGCTCGCTCGCTCTCTCTCTCTCTCTCTCTCTCTCTCTCTCTCTCTCTCTCTCTCTCTCTCTCTCTCTCTCTCTCTCTCTCTCTCTCTCCCTCTCTCTCTCTCTCTCTCTCTCTCTCTCTCTCTCTCGCTCTCTGTCGCTGTACTCTCCCGACATCTCCATATTCACCGGTACATACATATAGACACACACACACACACATGGCTTCGTTCTTTGCTTCTATCTATATATTCATATATACGTAGAAATCTACTCATATATCGGTTGCATGCATTTATAATTATGTAGGTTTCTCATAATATTGTATATACATGCACACATGCATGTATATGTACACATGTATCGGGCCTCTTGTTGTTGACTCGTTTTATTTGGACGCCCCTGTACCATATCTTGTTTGGCCGCCTCGTTGTTTTATCATTAACTTGAAGTTATAGATTACGAAGGAGTGTGGCCACACGGGTTTCAAGACTCATGCCGCCGAGGAAGACGATCTGCTGCTATATTGGCAGGAGCTCTCCGAGACGGCTTGGTTTCGAGAACACCCGGTTCTCAGCGCCACTAGACCACAAGTATTTACCGACATGATTGATATGGGGCCTGGAAAATCAGCCGTAATGTCTAGAACATATTGCTCGATGCTTAGGCCACCGACCCCAAACACTGTATACCGCTTCGGCTATACGGAGACGGGGCAGAATCTACGAGCCACACAGCTTGATCTGGATTAAAGTGCAGCCATAAACTTGGTTCGACCTTTTTTGTATCTAAGAACACCAAAGCTTCGAGTGCTTCGCGATGCTAGCTCCCATGGCACCGGCATCGACGATGCAATCACGATTTCTGAACTTGGCTCGCATTAGAGTAGAAACAGTGAGCAGACGGTCAT
Organism: Symbiodinium sp. CCMP2592; assembly: GCA_905221615.1. Lineage (NCBI taxonomy): Eukaryota > Dinophyceae > Suessiales > Symbiodiniaceae > Symbiodinium > Symbiodinium sp. CCMP2592. The sequence continues at coordinate 1,133 of CAJNDT010001086.1, read as the reverse complement.
CGGTGATTCGTGATTAGTCCCTTAATCGAGGATCAGCTGTATGAATATGCACTATCATTCTGGCAACTGTCGCAATGCAGTCTTGGAAACATTGAAGTGGTCATTCAATGCTCTCGGCCGCCAAGCTTCGAATCATCTAATACATTCAACAATGTATAATTGTTTTCGACCCATCTATAAGGTACTGGTGTCTACCCGGCCGCAGACCCATTTGGGAATGAATTTGGGCCGGAATATATGCCACAGAGATGGAGAATGGCGGGGAAACGGATATGCGGGCCGTTTGTCGGTATATTCGATGCAGTGCAGGCAGATCTAGAGTTCGTTCGTAAAATCTTCAGCCTGCAACGAACCTTTGCAGCAATATACGTGATACAGGGAGCAACAAAAACCGTGTATATGTATCGCTGGCCCAGGTGACTACTCGCGCAAGATGATGTGCCATTACTGCGAAGTGCCTTTGAAGAGTTCTTGCTTCAGATTAATGAATGTAAATGTAGTGACAACTGCACCACTAGCTTCGAGCCTTAAGATTGAGGCCTTGAGGCCTTGGCCTGGACATATCTACACGGCGATGATGCGCCGAATGATCCCGAGATGTTGTATACTGCCTTTGGTAGAGGAGCGGCACACAGACAAACGTGGCTAGGATATTATATCAAAGACCCCACCTTAAACACCCAAACCCCCAAAATCAGCCCTCCCATTGATGTGCGAATTGAGGCTCATATCGGGCGCAGAGGAATTCCAGGCAGTGCACGGGTCGTCACCGTTGACGCAGATCTGTGGATTCTCCCCTTGGCGTGGCATGTTCACATTTGTGTTTGATCTTCGAACTGTAGTCTAGACCGAGCTAGAAGTCACGTGCGGGTTCAGGCATCCTACCGGACGCAATGCACTTGGCTCACCTTGCAATCTTCTCCGATGTTTACATATCCTTGTTGCTGGACTTGACAGATGACTACACCAAGCGTGATATCAAGCTTTCTGAGCTCTTCGAGAATTATCGCGAATGGTGCGAATCCCAGGGCAACTGAACCATATTAGGGTTTATAGGGTTTAGGATTTGGGGTTTGGGGACCTGTATATACGAGGATTAAGCCTTACCCCATCAATCCCAGGCATCAGCGACA
>CAJNDT010001085.1:0-88501 GCA_905221615.1 Symbiodinium sp. CCMP2592 | reverse complement strand
ATTGTTCTCTCCAGATCCCTCTTTCTCTCTCCCTCCCTTCCCGTATACTTCTGCACATTCCCTTTTCCGCTTCTCTCCGCCTATTATGTTCGCTTTGATAAAATCGCTTGCCCTATTCCTTCTCCTCCTGGCTTTCCTGCCTCCCGTCCTTCTCCCTCTATCACTCAGAAGGAAGAAGGACGATTCACAAGAAAGAAGCGTAAGCCAAAGCTACGTAATGAAAGGGCGGAAGCCCCTGTCTCCTTTGTTCTTCATCTTTTCTCTCTTATTTTTCTCTTAGCAAAGGGCACGCATGGAGCTAGGAAAGGGAAGGGGTCAAAGCGGATGAGAGAAAGTAGCGGAGAGAGCTGTTCTTCGTCCCTCTCACCTCCTCCTCTCATTCTCCTGATGCTTACTCATGTCAGAAGGGGTTGGAAAGGAGTGAAGGCTAGGGCATGGACTGAAGCGAGGCAATAGGTGAAAGTGGATAAGAGAAAGTCATAGACAGAGATTGGGGGAAGTCGAGTGCGAAAGAAAGGGAACCGAGGAAGACTAGGAAGAAGGACACAGAAGAGGAAGCGAGAGAGTACCAGTGTTGCCGTATCTCAAAGGACTCCGGGCCTCGCGAGGGCTTCGAGGAGGCTTGTAGGCGCCTTCAGACACTTCCACAACTGTCTGGAGGCCACCAACTTCCTCCCTAAGGGGGCCTCTTGAGGACATGAACACCAAACCGAGTATAAAGAAAGCAGGGGGATGTAGAGAAGCAGAGTGTGGTAAGAAGGAGCAAGGAGAATCAGTTCGCGTCTCCTCATCGTTTCCTTTTTGAATGACCAGAGGAAAGAAAAGGATAAGGAGGAAGGGCTCTGCGAAGACATAAAGAAAGAAGAGCAGACAACAGAAAGGAAGCGGTAAGATGCGGGAAGGCGGTTCGGAGAAGAAAGGAGAATTCCTCCTTCGCTCGCCTCTCTTACTTCCTTGCCCTTCGCCTTCTTCCTCTTCTCTTACCCTATTCATCTTCATAAGGAAGGAGAAATGAAGGAAACGGAGAGTTCAGGGCATGCAAAGGGCACTCTTTCGCATCACCTCATCCATCCTCCTTTTCATTGTTCTCTCCAGATCCCTCTTTCTCCCTCCCTCCCTTCCCGTCTACTTCTGCACATTCCCTTTTCCGCTTCTCTCCGCCTATTATGTTCGCTTGGAAAGAATCGCTTGCCCCCTATTCCTTCTCCTCCTGCCTTTCCTGCCTCCCGTCGAAGAAGGACAATTCACAAGGAAGAAGACAAGGGAGTAAGAGAAAGCCAACAGAAGCGGAGAGACAATCCGAGAAGGGCAGAAGAAGAACGAGAGCCATAAGGAAACAAACACAGAAACAAAGAGAGAAAGTAAGAGAGAAAGAGCAGCAAAAACAGAGGCAGAGAGTGAGAGAAAGGAGGGGAGGGGAAGCGATGCAGAAAGCAGTCGAAAGTGCCTTGCTTGTCCTATCTCACCGTCTCATTGGTAAAAAACCAGGAAGAGGTTGTGGAGGAAGACAAGGAAGAAGTGTTCTCGTCTGCACTCACCTTGTGCCCTTCCTCTCCCACCGCTCGTCCGCTCGACAGAAAGAAGAGAGTTGCGGAGAGGGCGAGAGAGAGCTTCAAGCCCAGCAGAGGAAGAAGAGAGAGGAAGATACGAGAAGTGTGGAGGAAGTGGCCAATAGAATGCTACGTAATGAAAGAGGGGAAACCAGTTTCTCCTCTGCTCTTCCTCTTTTCTCTCTTATTCTTCTCTTCTCGCAGGGCATGCATGGAGCCAGGAAAGGGAAGGGGTCAAAGCAGGTGAGAAAGTAATGGAGAGAGCTGTTCTTCGTCCCTCTGACCTCCTCCTCTCATTTTACTCATATCAGAAGGGTCTGGAAAGGAGTGAAAGGTAGGGCATGGACTGAAGCGGGGGAATAGGTGAAAGTGGATAAGAAACAATGTTGCCTGGCCTGCTGAGCCTGGTGGGCTCTCGAGGGTGGGCAGGGGCCTGCTGAGATCCACGGCCAGCACGCCCGGCTTGCTTTGAGGCAGGGCCAGCTGGGGAGCCTGGCCGGGCTGAGTGGGTTGGGTGAGTGAGTGGGGAGAGGGTGGAGAGGAACAGGGAGAAGAGGAGAGAGGAGGTAGAGGGAGCGCAAGGAAAAGGTGGGGAGAGGGGAGGGCGGGTGGACAAAGGGAGGGGAAGAGGAGGGAGTGGGGAGATGGGTGGAGAGGTAGAGGGAGTGGAGGGTGGGTGCGTTCTTTGGATTGTATAGTCTAAGGGTTTTCTACCAAGGGTTCCATATCAGGGATCTGTACAGAGGATCTATAGATTTCTATAAGGCGTATATAAAGACTGTGTATGAGGGCTCCATATAATCGATCTTTCAAAGATTTTTTTATAAAGGACTCCATTTGTGGGAAACATAAGCGGTTCCTACAAGTTCTTTATCTCGAGGATCTGTAAGGTTTATGTATCTATGAAGCTTTCTATATGGGCTCTATAGACCCCATAAGACAAATTAAAAAGTGATGAAGGTGATAAGAAGATGATAAGAAGACGAGTGGATGGGAGAAAAAGTGATGGGAGGTGAGGAGACATGAGATGGGAAGGGAAGGAATGAGTTAGGAGTGGGGGAGGTATAGGAGGCAAGTGAGAGGGACAGGGTGGATCATTTACAAACGCCTTTAGGGGGAAGCTCCTTGCGATGTGTGATTTTTGGATCTGAGTTCTTACAAAGCCTGAGAGGGGCACACCCCGTGCGATCTGTGATTTTTGGGTCTGAGTTCTTACAAAATATTAGGGCGACACCCCTTGCGATTTGTGATTTTTGAACTTACTTGTCATGAAAACCTTTAGGGGAAACCCCTTAAGATCTGTGGTTTTGGGATTTGAATCTTCACAAAACCTTAAGGGGGACACCCCTTGCGATTTGTGCTTTTTGCACTTACTTGTCATGAAAACCTTTAGGGGGGCACCCCTTAAGATCTGTGGTTTTGGGATCTGAGTTTTCACAAAACCTTAGGGGGATATTTAAGAAGGAGAGAAGGGAGGGTGGGGGAGGGTGGAGATTCCAGGAGAGAGAAAGGGGAAGAGGAGAGGTAGAGGGAGTGGAGGTGGGGGTGAGGAAGGTGAGGGGAGGGGGTAGTGGGAGGGATAGGGAGAGGGAGGGAGGGGTATGGGAGGAGGACGAGGGATGAGGAGTGGGCACGGCTGCCTGCTTCCGCACGCCCAGCCTTCCCTGCCCGAGCCGCGACCGAGCAGAAAGCATGTAAATATCGCACTATAACAAGGGCTAGGGATTTCACACATCTGCTGGCAAAATCTGGCGGAAGTGACCTGTGGTCCAGCAAAACACATGTAAATACCGCATGAAAACAAGGGCTAGGGATTTCACACATCTGCTGGCAAAATCTGGCGGAAGTGACCTGTGGTCCAGCAAAACACCTGTAAATACCGCATGAAAACAAGGACTAGGGATTTCACACATCTGCTGGCAAAATCTGGCGGAAGTGACCTGTGGTCCAGCAAAACACCTGTAAATACCGCGCTAAAGCAGGGGCTAGGGATTTCACACATCTGCTGGCAAAATCTGGCGGAAGTGACCCTTGGTCCAGCAAAACACCTGTAAATACCGCATGAAAACAAGGGCTAGGGATTTCACACATCTGCTGGCAAAGTCTGGCGGAAGTGACCTGTGGTCCAGCAAAACACCTGTAAATACCGCGTGAAAACAAGGACTAGGGATTTCACACATCTGCTGGCAAAATCTGGCGGAAGTGACCTGTGCTCCAGCAAAACACCTGTAAATACCGCATGAAAACAAGGGCTAGGGATTTCACACATCTGCTGGCAAAATCTGGCGGAAGTGACCTGTGGTCCAGCAAAACACCTGTAAATACCGCGCTAAAACAGGGGCTAGGGATTTCACACATCTGCTGGCAAAATCTGGCGGAAGTGACCTGTGGTCCAGCAAAACACTTGTAAATACCGCGCTAAAGCAGGGGCTAGGGATTTCACACATCTGCTGGCAAAATCTGGCGGAAGTGACCTGTGGTCCAGCAAAACACCTGTAAATACCGCATGAAAACAAGGGCTAGGGATTTCACACATCTGCTGGCAAAACCTGGCGGAAGTGCTGTGGTCCAGCAAAACACCTGTAAATACCGCGTGAGAACAAGGACTAGGGATTTCACACATCTGCTGGCAAAATCTGGCGGAAGTGACCTGTGGTCCAGCAAAACACCTGTAAATCAGATCCGAAAAACCATAGACTCGAAAGGGGTGTCACCCAACAACAACAAAGGGTTTTTTGTAATACATGAAGTTTCAACAAAACACGAATAGCAAGGGGTGTCCCCATACTAAGGTTTGTGTAAGAACGCCATTACTAGCATCACAGTCGCAATGGTGTCCCCCTAAAGGTTTTTTCAACAAAGAGGTTCCAAAAATCAAATCGCAAAGGGGTGTAGCCCGGGGGCGGGGCGCCTCCCTCGGGCCTGGGCTGGGGTTGGGCGGGGGCGGAGGCGGGCTGGATGGCGGGGGATGGGGTTGGGGGAGGGGGCTGGGGGCCCGGGAGGGGCGGGGCTGGGGCTGAGCCGGTGGGCCGGGCTGGGCTGGGGCCCGGGATTTAATTTTTTTAAATTCTTTAAATTCTTTAAATTCTTGAAAAATTAATTCCGGAGTGGGCCGGGGCTGGGGCTGGGGCCCCGGGATTTAAATTTTTTAAATTCTTTAAAAATTAATTCCGTAGTGGGACGGGGCTGGGGCTGCGGCCCGGGATTTAAATTTTTTAAATTCTTGAAATTCTTTAAATTCTTTAAAAAATAATTCCGGAGTGGGCCGGGGCTGGGGCTGGGGCCCGGGATTTAAATTTTGTAAATTCTTTAAATTCTTTAAATTCTTTAAAAATTAATTCCGGAGTGGGCCGGGGCTGGGGCTGGGGCCCGGGATTTAAATTTTTTACATTCTTTAAATTCTTTAAAAATTAATTCCGGAGTGGGCCGGGGCTGGGGCTGGGGCCCGGGATTTAAATTTTTTAAATTCTTTAAATTCTTTCAAATTTAATTCCGGCCGATTTAATTTTTAAAGAAGTTAAAGAACTTTTCTTTTTTAAATTTTTTAAATTCTTTAAAATTTAATTCCGGCCGATTTAATTTTTAAAGAATTTAAGGAATTTACAAAAGTTTATTTCGTGCTGGGTTGGGGTGGGCCGGGGCTGGGGCTGGGGCCCGGGATTTAAATTTTTTAAATTCTTTAAATTCTTTAAATTCTTTAAAATTTAATTCCGGCCGATTTAATTTTTAAAGAATTTAAAGAATTTTTCTTTTTTAATTTTTTTAAATTCTTTAAAATTTAATTCCGGCCGATTTAATTTTTAAAGAATTTTTCGTTCTAAATTTTTACATGTCTTTCAAGTTAATCCGGCCGATTTATTTTAAAGAATTTAAGGAATTTAAAAAATTTATTTCGTGCTGGGTTGGGGTGGGCCGGGGCCGGGGCTGGGGCCCGGGATTTAAATTTTTTAAATTCTTTAAATTCTTTAAATTCTTTAAAATTTAATTTAAAGAATTTTTCTTTTTTGAAGTTTTTAAATTCTTTAAAATTTAATTCCGGCCGATTTAATTTTTAAAGATTTTTTTGTTTTTAAATTTTCTAAATTCTTTAAAATTTAATTCCGGTCGATTTAATTTTTAAAGAGTTTTAGTTTTTAAATTTTTTAAATTCTTTAAAATTTAATTCCGGCCGATTTAATTTTTAAAGAATTTAAGGAATTTAAAAAATTTATTTCGTGCTGGGTTGGGGTGGGCCGGGGCTGGGGCTGGGACCCGGGATTTAAATTTTTTAAATTCTTTAAATTCTTTAAAATTTAATTCCGGCCATTTAATTTTTAAAGAATTTAAAGAATTTTTCTTTTTTAAATTTTTTAAATTCTTTAAAATTTAATTCCGGCCGATTTAATTTTTCAAGAATTTAAGGAATTTAAAAAATTTATTTCGTGCTGGGTTGGGGTGGGCCGGGGCTGGCGCTGGGGCCCGGGATTTAAATTTTTTAACTTCTTTAAATTCTTTAAATTCTTTAAAATTTAATTCCGGCCGATTTAATGTTTAAAGAATTTAAAGAATTTTTCTTTTTTAAATTTTTTAAATTCTTTAAAATTTAATTCCGGCCGATTTATTTTTTAAAGAATTTAATTTAAAAAAATTATTTCGTGCTGGGTTGGGGTGGGCCGGGGCTGGGGCTGGGGCCCGGGATTTAAATTTTTTAACTTCTTTAAATTCTTTAAATTCTTTAAAATTTAATTCCGGCCGATTTAATTTTTAAAGAATTCAAAGAATTTTTCTTTTTTAAATTTTTTAAATTCTTTAAAATTTAATCCGGCCGATTTAATTTTCAAAGAATTTAAGGAATTTAAAAAATTTATTTCGTGCTGGGTTGGGGTGGGCCGGGGCTGGGGCTGGGACCCGGGATTTAAATTTTTTAAATTCTTTAAATTCTTTAAATTCTTTAAAATTTAATTCCGGCCGATTTAATTTTTAAAGAATTTAAAGATTTTTTCTTTTTTAAATTTTTTAAATTCTTTAAAATTTAATTCCGGCCGATTTAATTTTTAAAGATTTTTTCGTTTTTTAAATTTTCTGAATTCTTTAAAATTTTTTTCCGGCCGATTTAATTTTTAAAGAAGTTTTCGTTTTTAAATTTTTTAAATTCTTTAAAATTTAATTCCGGCCGATTTAATTTTTCAAGAATTTAAGGAATTTAAAAAATTTATTTCGTGCTGGGTTGGGGTGGGCCGGGGCTGGCGCTGGGGCCCGGGATTTAAATTTTTTAACTTCTTTAAATTCTTTAAATTCTTTAAAATTTAATTCCGGCCGATTTAATTTTTAGAGAATTTAAAGAATTTTTCTTTTTTAAATTTTTTAAATTCTTTAAAATTTAATTCCGGCCGATTTAATTTTTCAAGAATTTAAGGAATTTAAAAAATTTATTTCGTGCTGGGTTGGGGTGGGCCGGGGCTGGCGCTGGGGCCCGGGATTTAAATTTTTTAACTTCTTTAAATTCTTTAAATTCTTTAAAATTTAATTCCGGCCGATTTAATTTTTAAAGAATTTAAAGATTTTTTCTTTTTTAAATTTTTTAAACTCTTTGAAATTTAATTCCGGCCGATTTAATTTTTAAAGATTTTTTCGTTTTTAAATTTTTTAAATTCTTTAAAATTTAATTCCGGCCGATTTAATTTTTAAAGAATTTTTCGTTTTTAAATGTTTTCAATTCTTTAAAATTTAATTCCGGCCGATTTAATTTTTAAAGAATTTAAGGAATTTAAAAAAAAATATTTCGTGCTGGGTTGGGGTGGGCCGGGGCTGGGGCTGGGGCCCGGGATTTAATTGATACACAGAGCAGAGGCCCGCGCCAAATAGACCCTAAAAGTCCTACGTACATAGGTATATATGTTTATATTTATGTATGTGTACATACATACATGCATGTATACATCCGTACCTATAAGTATCTATGCACATTCACTTATGAATGCACATACGAAGACAGATCTCACACACATTGAGACACGCACACACACACACACATGCATGTGTGATAACACACACATGTATGTGTGTGTGTGCATACATATGTATGTATATATGTGCATCCACACATACATACTTACGTACATACATACACACATACCTGCATACCTACATACCTACATACATACATACATACATACAAGTTGCAAGCAAACTAAACATAAGGAGTGCTGGCACTTCAGGATAACTGGCAAAGTGAGCAAAGGAGTTTGAAGCCTTCCCGGACCTCTAGAGTAAGACTAAGCAAACCCAATACCCATACCCGGTATTATACCCCAAGTGCAAAATCCATGAACCCCTGAACATCCGAGGCAACGAGATGAGAAAGGAAATGGCAGCCATCGTGAACTTGACGGTGGACCTGCCGCAGGATGATGACTTGAAGGCTACGCTCGAAGACGGGCTGCAAGATCTGAAGAATCTGGCCCTGGAGTCACTCTGCTATCTGAATGGTACATGGTCTTACTTTGCTCTGGGGCATGATGTAACATTGTGAGAGGTGAGGCCGTGGTCATTTAAGGTTCAAGAAGGCGCGCACGTTTGAGCAGATGCAGCCGATCTGCGAAAAGATTCATGAGAAGGCCGTGGCATAATTTTGCTGGGCCTGGACTTGCAGGTGATATGGCATTGACTTTTGCACCATGCTACCATCAATGCTACTCTGTGGAGCCTTACAAGTAGTATATGGGACCACGACGCCTAATGCATTGTAGCCACATACGCTCAAATACTGAAAATGTATATTTACATCAACTTCCGCTTCGTCAGGTGGCCTCCTTGAAGATCGTCAAAGGCAAGGCCAAGGGCCTGATCGCGGAGCTGAAGAAGGACGCATGAGGTGCTGGGTCTCGCAGTGTAGTGCTACTGCTAAGTCCCGAGCCCAAGGTTTTCATGACATGTGCAAGTAGATGCTTATGTGTGCTTGGCTGTGAATATCGGTCCTTTCAAACAGTCTTAGACGGTGATTGTTCTGTATTGCACGCAGGTCCTCGGTGCCTGGAGATAATCTGTGAGGTACATGGGCCCCCCGGTGTGCAATTGCAGTCAAGACTCCTGAAGCCTTGTGCTGTGGATCGAGATATGTACTAAGGCTTCAAAGTGATCCAGTCTGGAGTCTTTTGAAGGTCGAGCACCACTGAGCCGCTGGGTTTGGGGGCTTTTGAAGCACTGTCTGATCGGAACCTCATCATCCTTAGGGCATCAGCCAGTGTCTAGATAAAGAGCTGTGGCAGGGTGTTGGGTACATTTTATTCTGGGAATCTAGCAGGAAATGTACTGTAGCCTGTGGCTGATCAACTCAGTTCGCCAAAGATGCTATAGTTGTGCTGGTTATGCCATGGAGGATGGGGATGATCTTGATGGCGAGTGCTCTCAAGAGTGCAGCTGATCACCCAGGTCTTTATGGCTAGAGAAACAGTTTACGAGCCTGTACTGCACCGGGCTGGGAATGTAAGTCTCTGTCGACCTGGGTTGCACTTTACTGTCTGTGCACTGGGCATAGCCCTGTCCGTTTCAGGCATTGGCCTGGCACATGCAGCAAGAAGCCTATCCTGCACTAACCCCATGAAACTTCAAAGCCTTAGCCTCAACCCGGCCACAAGCGAAGCAATGTTTGCTTGAGCCTATTGTGCCAAACCAAAACCAATCCCACAGCTTCAACAATATCTGTATTAATATTCCGGGCACATTACCCACAATGCCATGATTCACACGCTACCAAGATGACCTCTCATAGAGGTTTCAGAAATTGCTTTCGGTAACAAACACTAGAAGTTACGGCAAGGTGTTGTAGCTGGATTCCTATACCTGCCATCTGTACTCTGAGATTTTGAACATGGGCCATCGGCCATGCCGCTGGACGGGGACTTGTGCTGGTGAGTGCTCGGCTTGTTCTTTTCGGGGATAGTCTGGCCACGCGATTTGGGTGGCCGAAATCATCTTCTGATAGAGCTTCTGACATGAAGCTATCGATCAATCGTTGCTGCTTACTGTGGCGCTGGACGTAGAAAGAGCTGTCTGTGACGACGCAGAGAAATGTGCAGAGCTGGTGTGTGCAACTTTCACAATACATGTCTTTGCCTAGGTAGCACTGATATGTCTGATATGTCTATGATTTAGGAATGACTAGTGTCTCATCATCCCACGCAGGTGTTGCAACTGCCTCTTCCTCGTCGGTGATTGCGGGCGCCACCAGAGAAGAGCTGGATAGAAAGATTCCTGGGCTTGTCGGTAGGTTTTTTGGGATTACCGGGACCTTGTGACCTAATGTGCAGACACTTGGTTTGGGACATGCCAGGTGTTTGGGGTTGAAGGTGTTTTACAAGGCCAAAAGGCATGTTGCTACGGTCTGTGCTAGTATCGAAGGATCATACAGTCGGTGTGTGATGGCTACGCCACCATCTCTCTGGGATGTGAGCTCGGCACCTTGATGCAAAGTCTATGTATGATGGGAAAGTTTAAAGCACTTGATCCTACTGCAAATGTTCTTCCTGATGTAAAGACTCAGTATACTCAGATGTCCCTGGTTCAGTCTTTGTGTCACAGTACAGCGACAGTGGCCAAGTTTATGGTTATTAGGTATTAGGGACCCGAACTCCAAACCCCTATTCCGCAAACAAGAAAACCCCAGACCCTGAAGCCCTCAACCCGGGCTATGCTCTGTGGCAACCTTCTTCCCAGTAGCTCATATGCAAATAGAAACCTATATTAACACAGTTGTGGAAGCCCCGAACTCCAACTCCCTCGAATCTGACTCCAAGCTAGATGCCAATGAAATAGCCAGATAATACAATTTACTGCTGAGTATAACCTTGTCCCAAATTGTGTAGCAAAAAATTTACACAGCTGGTCCTGACACCAAAACCCTAAACCCTTGAGCCTGAAGCCTACAGGCTATGGAAGTCTGGCGGATCCCCAAAAGACACGAGGTCATAAAAAAAAAAAGAAGCCTACAGGCATTAACCTAGCGATGCATGCCAAACATCCGACCCTCACCTTGACCTTAGGCCTAACACATCACATACACATCCTGTGCACAACCTGTTGCTGCAGCTGCTGCTGTGCCGGTACCAAAGAATTGTGGACTTTGAACCCTTAGGCTCTAGCGACTCCTGAAACTCTTCGAATAGTTAGCTTCAGAAGGACGATCTTGAACAACATCGACACCCCTTTAAGGTAGCATCTACGACTCTGACGTGTTGGCCGGCAGCAGCTCCAGGGCTCTTCGTGAAGATGAGCTGCGCAAGCGTGCTGCCCGGACTGGTTGTGCCTTAGATGCGGCGATAACATGGCTTCAAATTCCGCAAATTGCGGAGATTTGTGACGTTACGCTCGATGAGCAGCCTACTGTCCTGAAGGAGTTCCCGGTCATGCTACCAAGTGCTTTTGCTGCTTGCTGAAAGAAGGATTTTTGGAACCTAGTTAGGCTTGGTTCCCCTACAACCAGTCAGTGTATTACATCCGAGGCAAGAAGTATGATTCAACAAGGCTATGCGGACTTCTTGGGGCCATTGGGCACTGAAGAGCTCGGGCTATACTGGGACAACTTTTTGTACGACCACAAGTCGTGCCGGCTGTCGCGATACACAAAAGAACGACTTCTTCGGACAGTCCCGATAGTTCTATATGGTGATGAAGGTACCAGTGGCCAGAACTCTTTTATGCTTGGGACCTGGAGCCTCTGCTCATCTTAATTATGCATATTATGCGGTCGTGCCTAGGTTAAAGATGCTATTTTTGGTTCCTGGTGTTCTTTGAGTAGGTGAACCTTTGTAGCATGTCCCACATCGCAGGATGCCAGACCTGTCTCCGGCACGCACCAACTCAAAGGCATCTCGGTACCCGATGTTTTGTATGCCGGTGACCTCCTATGCTTTTGAATACTCTGCTGAAACTGGCAGCAAAGTCAATGTGAGTCTGCAATCTGTTCTTGCTGCCGTTGTTGAAGACATCAACGTACTTTCAGAATTTGGCTTGAAGACCGAGAGGCATGGCGCTTCTCGGCTGCATCTTGTACATGTGGCTGTCCTTAGCTGGGCTTTGCTTTCAATCAGCACATGCTCCAATCTCAGGTCGTCTTCTTTGCCTTTGTGTGCCTGAAGGGTGACATCAAGTTTATGACCCAAAGCTTGAACCTCACCAGGCATCCAGGGTGTGAGGAGGTATCTTTGATGGCTTGAGTAGCAGTTCTATACATGTTCTCGGTCGACTTGTATGTTAATTTCCTTAGAACCGAACAGTTCTGCCTAATGCTAGCTAATGAAATGATGTTCCAGGTATGTTGGCGATGTGCTGCGACGAGAGGAAGCTCAAACATTGATTGCGTTTACACGGACATTTCTGAGACTGCGGCATGGAGGTCTGTGCCAGTTGAGGAACCCTGGGAAAGGGAACCCGTCATTGCCTCGATTTGGGGATGGGACCTATCTCTGATAGGAATCGATTTACTTCATGTCCTGCATCTTGGAATTTTTCGGGATCTATGTGGCAGTGCCATAAAGGTATTGGTGAGCAAGCGTGGATACTTCCGTGGAGCCACAATTCCGAAAAGGCTCCAGGAGTTCACTCGGCAACTGAAGTTTTATGCAAAAGCTGAGAAACTGCAGCTTTACCTCAGGAATGTGAAGAAAGCAACAGTGGATTGGCGCTCTGACAAGTGCCCGGAACTACGATGCAAGGCAGCCGATTGTGGCACAATCCTCAAGTTTCTTGCATGGAAAACACAGCTGGAAGAGCCCCCGGCCTACAAAGGTATGGTGGCATGTATTTGGGCTGCCGACCGGTTTGTACGCATACTCTTTTCGGCTGGCATGTACCTGACTCCGGCTGAACGAGAATCGGCGTATGCGTGTGGTGACTTGTACTTGCATCTCTACATGTCCCTTGCGTGTGAAGCCGTGGACGCAGGCACTCTTCTTTGGAAAGTTCGACCCAAATATCATTATTGTTGGCATGTGGTCAATGACCTTCTATCGAAAGGTCGCAATCCATCCAAGGATGGGACATGGATGGATGAAGATGTTATGCGCCATACCTTCCACATGCGTCGTAAGATGTGTGCCAGAACATCCACTCTCAACGTGCTGAAACGCTTCCTGGTTGTTGCCAAGACGGCAATGGACAAGCACTTGGGATTAAGCCTGAAAAAGACCAAGTCTCGATGGGGTCCTCTGATGTCATCAGCGAGCCGCTGCTGCTGTCGATGCTTCTGATGCTGCTACTACTGCGATTGCTGCTGCTACCACTGCTGCTGTTCTTGGTACTGCTACTGCTACTCTTACTGCCGCCTCTACTGCTACATGCCAGTGCTATTGCCACTGCTACTGCTCCTGCAGTTTTTGCTAATGCTACTGCTAATGCTATTCTGACTGCTACTTCTATACTGCCACTCCTACTGCTGCTGCTGTGACAGCTGCTACTGCTGCCAGTCCTAGCAGTCTTCGTCTTACTATTATTACTACGACAACTACCACTACCGCTATACCATTATGCCATTATACCACTGTACCATGATACCACTATACCACTACCACTAGCACCACCACCACCACCATCACCAAAACCAGCAGTGCAACACCACCACCACCACCACCACCACCACCACCACCTTTGCAACCGCCACTATGTCCTGCCACCACTACCACTATAATTGCATATGGGCTACCACCACGGAAACCACCACTTCTGGGCTCCTAGTGTTGGTAGGGCCACCGCTGCTACTCATGCTGCTACTTAAATCGAAAGCCCCAACACTTACCAGGCCTGTGTACCAGGAAAACCTCAGCACCACACGAAACACCTCATAGTTAAGCCCTAGGTCTCGGTATGCAACAAAGTCTAAACCAGACAAGCATTCAAGCAGCACCAACAGTGGTCGCATCAGGTGCAGTGGCATTAACAAAATCAACCATGCATTAACTGTGCGGCAGTAGCAGTGGCAATAGGAGGAAGTGATTCGTAGGAATAGGAGTAAGACTTGGAGTGGGAGTCGGAGTAGTTGCAAGGGTAGATGCAGCACTGAAGGGCAATTAGGACCTTAGGACTAGGAGGAGTCGAAGAGTTGTCGTCGTCGAAGTCGTCGTCCTCCTATTATTGAGAGCTGCAATGGTAGTTGCATGTGTGTGTGTGTGTGTGTGTGTTTGCGTGTACGTATGCGCGCTCTTGTTCCTAATGCGCGCGTGAGCGCGCATGAGCGCGCGCAGGCCACATATATGTGAGAAAAGCTCTAGCCTGTGCATGCTGAAATGAGCGCGCTCTGCTTCCGTGAGCGCGCGGCGAGCGCGCAACCATCAAACGACGCTGTATATCTGTACATATATGTGTATTATATATATATATATATATATATATTTATACATGCATGTGTGTGCTCGTTGGAACCGGCCCCTTTAACAATATACATTAATGTATATTATGTATACCATAGTCACGTTCGAACTTGCAGTCATACTGCAAAGCTTGTGTGTCGGGCCAAACCATCTTGGAGATTGAACCTAGGCCGGGGTAATAGGTAAATACTCGATGTGAGTTAAAGCAGCAGTATTCAGCAGTTTTTATCAGAAAACCCAATCCGGGCCTTCGGCTCTTAACCCTATCAACCCTAAAATTAGGAGACCCTATATCTCCTAAGCAATCAACACCGACACCAGCCCCCCAAAAATAAAAGCTCTTGAATTATGTTGCTGGGGTCGGATCGGTGCCTACTGCATGATTGATTGCAATTAAACGATCAAGCACCAATTGTAACAAGTCTCCAGACTTAAGCTGCTTCGTCATGCTATCGAACACAATAAACCCATCGAAATTGAAATGTTATGTTTGTGACCAATGCCTTGACACGAAAATCCTGAAGCCAACTGGCCTTCGCCCTGGACAAAGTCTTGAACAATCAACGAAAGCTGAGCTTTTCAATCCGGTATATATATACTGACTGACGCATGGAAGGCATTGAACACTTTTCGATGGGAACATGGACGTACATCCTAAGCCCAGAGAAAATATATGGAAACCAAGTACGGTTGCAACACTCAAAGGGATCTCAGAGGTTGTGCCAATGTCCTACTGGGTGCCCTGATGTTGCCCACTGTGTGCAAAGCAGCAGCTCATGCTACTGCTTGTTTCGGATGTACCATGCTGTTGGAATTCCTCTGCTTGTCAAACGAAAAAAACATAGAATCCAAAGATTCATAACGAACTTAGTGACAAAACCTACTTATTTAACAAACTGTGCTTAGGCAAGAATCCGTTTGTAAGGCCTGGAACCGTTTAAGTATGTTATGGTCCACCAGGACCGCACCGCACCGCACCGCACCGCACCGCACCGCACCGCACCGCACCGCACCGCCACGCCACGCCACGCCACGCCACGCCACGCCACGCCACGCCACGCCACGCCACGCCACGCCACGCCACGCCACTGCACGCCACGCCACTGCACGCCACGCCACTGCACGCCACGCCACTGCACGCCACGCCACTGCACGCCACGCCACGCCACGCCACGCCACGCCACGCCACGCCACGCCACGCCACGCCACGCCGCGCCGCGCCACGCCACGCCACGCCACGCCACGCACGCACGCACGCACGCACGCACGCTAACATGTAGCACATAGAACTTCATAGAACCATGTTACACACATCATACCGGGCGAGAGCTGTGCCGAAACTGCGTACTTGCTGTGATGTGCAGCCAGGGTCTACAGAATGTTCAACAACGAGGAAAATGCAGCCCTGATTGTGGTAGCTCGATGCGCACCATGCCTCCGTTTAGAATAAGCCGGATGTATACATGCGTGTTTTCGTGGGCTGCGGTGTTCAGTCGGCGGCTACACAATGACAGAGCTCCCCTAGCTTCCAGAAAGGAAAGTCCTTTACCTCATCCTCGACAAAAAAGAAACCAAGAGCTTCGTCCAAGTTCATGTGAAAGGAGAGAGCTCCATGATCAAAAACCGACAAGCTTTGCAACAACCATCGAGAAAGAAGAGAGCTCCGTTTGCCCCTCAGTCGGCAAGAAGAGGTCTCATTTCTGTCTCGGTAAAGGAAAGATCGAGATCCTGACTATCCCGTTCAAATTTTCAGCATACGTTCAAGACAGGGTGGAGCGCCCCCCCAAGCTCAAAAATGTACATCTGGTCTGCTCCCCAGCCTTCAAAATCAAAAGGTAAGTTCCCCCACCTCATGTTCCAAAGCCAGACAAGATCTCACTGCAACCTACTTGTAAGAGAGTTGCTGTCTACAAGAACTCTTTGACCTCCTGGTAAGTCTCGGTCTCCTTTCAAGAGAGAACTGAAGGGAGCAGGCTCCTAGTAAAAGAAGACAAAGCCCTTCCAGTCTTAAACAGACGAACATAGAGCTCCTCAACCTCGTCATGGGCAAAATCTTCTCTATATGCGTAAGGGAAAAAATCTGCCGGAAGGTCTTCTACCGCAGCATCTCAAAGAAAAAGAGAGCCCAATCCAACTTCACGAAACAGAAAAGAGCTCCGGCTGCCTTTTAGTCGACAATAAGAGAGAAGAGTTCCTTGACGTCCCATATTCCTTCCTTCAAGACATAGAAGAAAGTTAACTCCAAAAGTGAGCACAGAGCTCCCTTGACCTTTGTAAGAAGAGTCCGGTCGTCCTCTCAACCTCCAACAAGAAATGAGCAGCCCTCTACCTCGTCCTCTGGAACAAGAAAAGAGCCCAGCTACTCTTTTCAACAGAAGATTTCTCTAGAAGAGACTTCCTAAACCTCTTGCTAAGTTTTCATTTTAACCAGAGCTCCCCCAGCCTACAAAAAAGCAGAAGGGAGCTTCCTCCAAGCTCATGAGAAAGAAGAGAGCTCCATCTCACAAAAGCAGAATTGCCGGATGGATCCCCGTCGAAGAGTGAGATCTGAGATGAGGACACGTGCAGTTTCTCGCAAACTGCCCTGATTTTGGAGTCTCGCAAGCTCGATGCCGAGTCGCCTCTGGGAAGAAGAGCTAGCGACTCGGATCCGTGTACCTCTTGTTTGAGCGCTTCAGAACATATTTGTCCATTTCTGCAAGGGCTTGGAATTCCTCGACCCCTTTCTGACAAAAAATCTGTATCGGGAATTGGGAATTCTGGTGGGACCTTTGAACTTGTTTGCCAGGCTTCGTATGAAGATCGACAGGTTCCTATCCGTGTTTGTTTGTGCGCCGGGGTGTCTTGCCTTTTGCTCAGTGCCTACTACGATATCGTTGCTCGACCCGAACACCATGATCTACTGATACAGCTTGAGGAGCCTCGAAAGAGTAGACGCCCGATCCAATCTTGTGCTCCATAATCCCCCAAACCCCCGAGCTAAGCGCAAAGCACCCTAGAGTCCTAAAGAGCCGAAAGATCCTAAGCCCTTCAAACCATAAGACATAAACAGCCTAAATACAAAAAGCTCCTAAGACCCGAAACCCTAAAAACCCTGAGCCCCAAAAGCCCTATCAATCCCAGGAAAGGATTCCTTACCGCGATACGGTTGGTTCTACGGGTGGACGAAGATGGACTCATGTCCACAGCACTTCCCTGTACGTTATTCGTATGAACAAAGGAACTCATTCCCGGAGCATTGACCAACCATTGGGTGACTGCTCTCATGCTTATGTGCGGGAAGCGCATGTCTCTACCGACATGCAATGCGGTTGCATCTTCTATGCTGTGTGCTAGTTTTTTGTTGTGTGACCTGAGCCTGAACATCTCAGGCTGATGACTCGAACAGTGATGTTGCTCCTTCTGGCGACAGCTAGATCTGTGTACTGGCTGCTGGAGCAGCCCCGGTCATCCCGGCTTCCTTTGCATCCAGACTGAACTTACCTGGTCCAGAAGATGAAAGCTGAGGCCTCCTGTATCGGAGCCGATCTTTGCCACAGTCCCAGACAGTCACGTCTCATGTGTTCCCAGGCAATACTTGTAGCTCTTGTGTCGAGGTTCGATTATGTCTCCTACCACATGTAATATCGAACTCAGTCTGACTCCTCCTGCCCAAAGGATGTGTTTTACTCCTGGTGTTTTCCTTCAACACACAATACCTCCTGACTTAGACAGCAAGGATTTGTGCTTCCTGGGTTCAGGCTTTGCTGCTTTAAGGTGGTCAAGCTACTTGTCTTCAGGCTCCGCTGCGTAGAGATTATAAAGCCAGAACATCCCATGCATTTTGGAGCTGCCTTCAGTGGGGGCTGTTGAGGTTCGGGATTTATTGCTCACACCCAGGTCTGCAGAAGTCTCCGGTGTCGCTAGATGATTTGCTCTGGTGTTGACTGCCCCAAAGACCTCTAGTATTATCCTGAAACACCAACCGAAGCCCTCAGCCGTGAAGATACAAACCCTCAAGTACTTTCCCCAAAACTCTTTCCTAAAATACAGTGCGCCTGGCAAACCCTTAATCCAGACAACATCCTGGCCCAAAACACCAAAGTCCGAAACGCCATCGGCAAGACCTTGAGCTCCAAGCCACAATGACCCTCAAACGCTGTGCCCAGAAACCACAAGACACTTAAGGAGTAGGATTGTTCTGATTGAACAGCCGTAAGCAGCTGCTAGTCTGGAGTTCTCCGAAAGTGATGAACTCCATGGTGTATTGTGTGTTTCCTAAATTTGTACATCTAGTCTTCAAACCCAGCAAAGTAAATCCCTTAAACGTCACCGATGCCCAGCTGGATGGGAACACGGGACCACTTTGCCCCGAAGGCGAGCTTGGCTTTGTCCATAGCGCAGGGACCTGAGAAGATGCACGTGTTAGTTGGCTTTGTTCTAGGGAGCTACACTAGTTTAATCTCGACGCGCTCTGCGTAGCCCTCAGGCCATGGACAAAGAGATTGTACCAAAAACTCACGCAGAAGAGACGCAAAGCTCTGCATCTTGCTTCTCTGGGGATGGTAATTCGGATCAAGAATACCTTTGGTGAGGAAAAGATGTGGCTTAGCCGCGTCAGGTCGACTTGCTTTCATTGAGTCTCTGGCAGCTGATCAGCAGCAGCATACGTTGGCTTCCCGCTGCTTTCCTCCAATCAGACTGTCGGCTCAGGTACGGGTCCAACAAGCTGAAGGCCAGTCAAGTTTGTCCACGTGGCCGTGCCAAGAAGATCTTCGGAGAGCACAGTGCGCACAAGGAGCATGCGCGCAGGGCTTGTAAGTTCGTCGGTCGTACTAAATTGACTGGATCCATAGATATCTCTGCAGAATGCACGCACGCAGGAGAGCCGCAAGATGCATCTTCAGGCAGCGCTGGCACATGCTGCACGGGAAGCTTATGCAACCATGCAGGCTTTGCATTCACCTTTGCTCTGACTGCGCCAAGCCGATCGAAGCTTGCCTGGCAGGATGCTCGCCCGTGCCACGATTGGTCTGGAGCAGACCTGGCTGAGCTTAAGCAGTTTCTCTTGGACAGAGTGAAGGATGGGTCGTTCAAGCCGAAATTCAACAAGGGGCTCGACGACGAGTGCTAGCCTACTTGTTCGAGCAAGGTGATCCTACGTAGCAGCCTGAGTCCTGACATGGAAACAGACGCCAAGTATTCCGTACTAAAAGAAACGGCCCCACTAGAACCAACAGATGCATTCTGGGCTTTCCCTCGACCGATCTTACAGGAAAGGGCACATCGGGACGGGACTTAGGCTCCGGCTGCGGGGGTTGCTTTGCTTTCTGGACAAAGTCGTGATGTCGTGCAGAACATGCAAGAAGCCGTCAGCATGAAGTAGCGTCTGTTTGTTCCCGTGAAGTGTTTCTTCGACTTAGCAATACTCTCCCGGACTTATTGAACACGTAGCCGTTTGTGCTTGAAGGACACAGTGGCAGTGCTGCCTCCCAGGTAGGGCAATGCCGGCAGACAGAAGGGTAGTTGAGGAGGCCATCGTCAAGGCCAAAAGTCGCGAGGCGAAAGTTAGGAGGACCACGGATGATGGATGTTGCAAAGCCACAACAGCCCCTGCTTCAGCCTTACCATGGTTCCACATGTGTAGATCTACAGACGGCTTCAATCCCACTGTAAAGATCCGTACATGTCGCAAGGTGCGGCAAAGGAAAACGTTGGGCCCGTGAAGCTGTGTTCAACCCCGTGTTCAAGCTCCGATCCCTATCCGGCCCAGGTCCAAGCCCGGACTCCCAGGAGACCCAGGACTGGCAGCCACCCGAGCAGGCTGGCCTTCATCTGCTTCCGCCTGTTTCAGCAAAGCCTGCGGCAAGCCTGGACATGTGCAAGAATCAACCCTGAACCCCTAAGTAAAACCGCTGCTCGGCAGGCTGACAAGATGGGTGGGAAAGAACCCAGCAAGCTGCAAGCAGGGCAGATTGTGCGGGAGGGCCTAGCACGAAGTCCCGCAACAGGAGGCCCAGCAGCCCCCAATACCTAGCAGCCAGCATCGAAGCCCCAGGAACCCCCACACAAAGCCTTGATGGAAGCTTCCAAAGACGCTTTGTTGAAAGAAGCTAGAAGCGATGCCACGCAAGCAACCCAGAACAGTGACGAGACCCTTGAAAAGAAAGAAGATGAAGAGAACGGAAACTGGCAGAAATGGCCAGAAGCTTGGTCTGGTCATGGGGCCGCTCAGGTTGCAACCATTGGTTTTGGGGTGCCGGATGGTGTGGCCGTGATTGGAACCAACAAGCATTCTCCCAGGAAGACCTCCACTGGCGGCATCAGTCAGACAGCTTCCAGTCTAGCTCTTATGATGCTAGGTCCCGCTTTGGCAGACACTGGTTTTCAGGGTTCTCTAGGTATGCCGATTTACAAGAGATCGAGTAGTAAGGCCCACGTCTCAAAGTCTCAACCAAAGACCCCGCTACCGCAATGCGAATCATCTGTGATGTGCCTCGGAGAAGGAGCCCCGCAGCCCCGCGCAGACCTAGCATCATCAACACCCGTTCACCTTCAAGAGCAACAGCTAGCTAGCTAGCTAGCTAGCTACAGGGCGTTTATACGTCCTGGTTCGCTTCGGTTGGAATCCCCTCTGTGGACTGGGGCATTTCCGAAGGACAGCCACACTGTCTCCATGCATTGGCTGCTTTGAGCCAGTACCTGGAAGATGTTGACAGTACATTGTTCGGTTGCCTTTTGCCAGGTGTTCCGCCAGGTGTCAAACGAGACATCCCGGCATCAGGCTGTTTTGCCGCATCTGACACGGAGTCGGTGGATGAAGTGCTTCAGGTTTGCACGGTGCGGAGGCGGGCCCATTACTGCTAGAGCAGCTCGTCCAATCCGAGGTGGATTCGGGATGGCTACAGACGGTCAACTCCATTGAGGAGGCCGCAGGCCTCTGGCCGCAAGTGGCGGTAGGGAAGCCGAGTATCGTCCATTCCGAGGGGCGTAGCCCGAGACTCGTGGTTGACAGCTTCGTATGCGAGACGAATTGAGCCTGCTTTATCCTCTGGGCCATTTCGGGCTACTCGTGCATTGATTGCGGCATTTTCCTTGGACGTCAAGGCAGCTCACAAGTCCATTCGGGTATAAGACCCTCGGAACGGGGATTGCCGGGCATCCGTGTGGGCAACCAACTATGTTTACAAGGTCTGCCCCTTTGGTGCATCATTGCGCATATCGGTTTGGACGTCTGGTTGCATTCCTTGTGCGGGCGATGCACCTTTTGCTCTACATTCAACATTTCCTTGCCTGGTATGTTGACGATCTTCTTGGTTTCCAGGATGCCACAGTGGCAGAAATGTCTTTCTGCATCCTACTGTGTTTTTGCAGTGCATGCGGAGTCCCACTTTCGTGGAAGAAGCTTCAGTTTGGGGTACAGCTTCGGTGGGTTGGCTGGGATCTAGACTTCGCTAAAGTCTGCGTCTGCATTCCCCAGGATAAGCTGAACAAGTTACGTACCCTTCTACAATCAGGCTTGCGTGGCAAGCATATTGACCGTCAGGTTCTCAGCAAAATCTGTGGTTCATTACAGTGGTTGTTCAAGATATTTCCCAAAGACCGTGGTTGCGGTCGTGGTGTTTGGATTTACATAGCCCGCAGGCTACTAATTTTCAGCATCCGTCAGTGTCAGTGGAAATGAGATTTGTTGAGCAAACTGTGAAAAAATGTCATCTGAGCCAAGTTGAGCTTTTTTGAGCAAATTTGAGATTTTCAACTTGGAAATTGGCGTTTTGAGCAATTTTGAAGAATTTTGAGCAAATTTGAGAAGATTCGATCAGTTTTGAGCAAATTTGAGAAAATTTGAGATTTTCACTGATATTATTGGCAATTGACATTGCTTTGAACTGTCAATTCAGATTGCATAAATTTGAGATGTTTGAAAGTGTGACTGGTGCATTTTGAGAAAACTTGAGATTTTGGTGGAAGCAAATGACATTGAATGTCTGACCAGAATGCAACAGACTTGACGTTTCATTTAACTGGACACTTAACTCTCGCACTGCAATTTGACTTCTACTAACCCTCACTGGGCTCCACTTGACACTATCTGCTCACACCACTTGACACCCCATTTGACTTCCACTTGACCCCCTGAGCAATCCTACTTGTCATCAACGGACAGCATTTGACTCCTACTTGACCCCCAACTCAACTCCACTTCACACCCACTTAATATCCCACTTGACCCCCACTTGACTCCCACTTGACTCTCGCTTGACTCTTTTGTGACTCTCACTTGTCTCCCACTGACCTCTTGCTGGACTCCACTGGACACCACCTAACACCCCACTTGGCTTTCTTTCATCTGTGATCCATCTCATTTGTTGCGTACTGACACCCACTTTCACTTACTTGACACCCCACTTGACTGACTCTCACTTGACTCCCTGCTCCACTCCACTTGACTCCCGCTCGACTCCACTTGACACCACCTGACACCGCTGACCCCTGCTTGACTCCATTTGAAACCACCTGGCACCCACTTGGCACTCCATTTGAATCCCACTTGACACCCACTTGACATTTTACTTGACCCCACTTGACACCACTTGACATCTCACTTGACATCCCACTTGACTCCCACTTGACTCTCACTGACCTCTGCTGGACTCAGCTCAAACCCCACTTGACTTTCTTTGATCTCTAATGCATCTCGTTTGTTACCAATGGACACCCAATTGACGCCCCACTTGGCTCTCACTTGACTCCCTGCGGCGACTCCAAATGACTCCCTACTCGACTCCAATTGACTCCCTACTCGACTCCAATTGACTCCCTGCTCGACTCACCTGACATCCACTTGACACCCCACTTGAGTCCCACTTGACCTCTTGCTGGACTCCACTTGACACCACCTGACACCCACTTGACTCTCCATTTGAGTCCCGCTTGACTCCCACTTGACACTTACTTGACCCCACTTGACACCACTTGACATCCCACTTGACTCCCACTTGACCCCCCTCGATCCCACTTGACACCAAGCAACACCCACTTCACACTCCACTTGACATCCACTGGGCATCCACTTGACACCTTCTTGACAATCACTGCAACAGTTGAAACCAACTTCGCACGAGAAAACAACAAAATATCACAATCGGAAGGCCACGTAGACACCGACTGACTGACTAGATGACACCTCCTAGTTGGCAGCCGAGTGTCGCAAGGATGACACGTGCTTGTACCCAAAAACAGCAGCAATGATCTACAGGACCAATCTTAGTTAGCACCACAACACACCAACTACAAGCAGGCTTGCTTGGTTTCAGGATCCGAAAAGCGTGAAAAGCATTCTTTCCACTTCTGTAATGTCATCGACAGTCACAATCAAGGAAACAGAGCCAAAGCCGCAAGGTCCAAGCCCGACACTTCGTACTGCGGCCCCTGACAGGCTTCTACAGATTTCATCTGATGAGCAACGCATCCGTGTTCCGAAAGGCAAGACATATTATTGTATCACAACAGGATAGGCAAAACAAATCCCACAATAATGTGGCATTGCATGCAAACAAACCAAAAACCCGAAAGCCCGTGGCAGCAATCCAAGCCAGGGTTTCGGAAGAACTACAGGCTGGAGCACCAAACCAGGTCCAGCCCGCTTCTCGGTGACTTGGCTGACCAGATTGCCCCGATCTGAAAGGTTTCGCGTGTGAGGTTGGGGTTTGGTTGTGTCGCCAGTGGATTGCTGATTTTATAGTTTCATTGGTCCCCTGCTTAAACAAACGCACGGCCCAGGAAAGGAACTGTTCTTGCCTGCGTGCTTGCATGCGTCACTCATTCACATCATGTCCTGGCCGAAACCTACAAGCTCAATATGCTGCTGTTGAAACTGATCACAAACAACCCTCACCAACACAGTCTTGTAGAACTTGCAATGCAACATGGGCGTCAGTTCCCTCGCTGTCAGCTTCACCCGATTACGAACTGGAGTGCAGGGCTGCGGCATTTTGAGTTCATTGCCCATTTTGTTAGACTTCCGGTGGTGGTCGTGGCACTTTTTCTCACCTGGGCAAACACAAGGCTTTGTTTATCAACACTGCATTCAAGAAATGATCATGCCATGGCAGTTCAGTTCGGCATAAACGACGGCTAGCAGCAAATGAATCATCCGGAGTTTTGGAAGAAGCACATGTTGCCCATTCCTGCGAGAAATGATCGAGGTCGAAGCACAAAGTAATCATAGCCGAAACGAATTGCCCTTGATCCACGACTGGTACCCAAGTAGGTCCTCGGGTCGGTCATTTGGCAAAGCTGATCATGCTGTGCCACTGAAAGTAGCCATGATGCCAGGAATAGAAGCAAACTTAAAGACAAGGGCAACAAGTGAGAACAGTACAACTACTTTCAACATGTGGGAAATTGCAGCGGCAGCTGTAAGCCAACCAAGCGATTCGGACAGTGGCTTCTGCTCCAGCTGGGCAGATCAGGTCATATTCATGAATATAAGCACACGTGTTAAGGCGCAAAAGCTGTTAAGCCAGTGAACTGTGGACATGAAGCTTCACAGCTAGCTTTGGGACAGCTGCATTCCTCAGTCAGCCAGCACATGTCACAAGCGAACGAACCTACCTCTCTCAAGCAATTGTCAATTAACTGCATATTGTCAATTCTCGATTTGAATTGACAGGAGCTCAGTAACATGGCAAAGGAACGAACGTGCACTCAGTGTAGTGGATTTGGACAGAGAACTTGACTGGTTTCAGGGCTCAGGGTTTAGATTTAAACTTGCCGGGTTTGCATATAAGTTCTGGGGCTCTGTTTGGATTTTGCAGAACATCCGGTGCTCTTCGGGTTTTGCCGAGCTTTGGGTTTGGGAGACAGGGTTTAGGGGTGTTTAGGGTTTAGGGTTTTAGGGCCTAGACCTTGTGTGGGCCTGATGGTTTTGCTTCTCACTTGCAGGCACAGTACAGTGTTCGGTAACCGCTGAAAAACAGCTTCTTAGACTCTTATCCATAGAGCAAGCGTCTGCGAATTGCATGCAGCTATACGCGGACGGACCTGCAAGCTCAAGCTCAAGCTTCAGTTTCTGTTGTTGCTGCTGCTGCTCCTGTTTTCGATCGGTTGTCTCTCTGGCCACCATTGCCACCACCAGATCCTTGGCTGTGGGTGTGTGATGTTTATGGGGGTTTGGGGTGTGTAGCCAATGTGCGTTTCACCAGCGTCAGAGACAAATCTTTTCCAACACCGCCTTGGGGGTCGGCTTGCATCCTGGACCAGAATACAGCGATACTCTGCAACACCAAAAATTACAACAAAGATCAACGCATCTTGGACGTTAGTTGCACAACCAGAACCACAACGGCTGTCCTCACGGTCTCATGGCATTTTGACACAGATCTGATCTTTTGCAACAGCAGACTTTCGAGCCCAAACGGCTGAGTCGCAGGGGCAACAACATAGCAGCCAAGTTACTTTCTTGGCAACAGCCAATGCAGAACTAAAGCAAGAACAACTCATGTTGCCACATATCAGTGCTCTCTGCCATTGGCCGAAAACAGCTCAGTTAGCTGCTGCCAAGTATGAACTGCAAATTGATGGAACATACAAAGAAACCTAAAAAAAGAACACTCCAATATTGAATCCCAAAAGAAAAGAATCCGTTAGCGAATGGCCTCTGAATCAGCCAGCCATGGACGAGGAAGTTCTCGAGGTTATAAGTGCCTGTCAGTTTAAGTGCTTCAGGGTTTTATGGTTTTAGAGTTTAGCCGGGATTTTTGTTGTGATTCATACGTATAAATTCTTTGGGTCTTCTGTGATATTGACACACAGACACAGGGGTTTGAGAAATGTCAAACGTTTTTGAGAAAGTATTGTTTTGCAACGTTGTGCCTCGAGTTCTTTGTTGATTCATGGCTCAGGAGTTCAGTGGATGATGAGGCATGACCGGTTTTTTCAGGCTTTGGGCTTTAAAGTTTGGCTTTAAGGTTTAGCGCTGCTGGTGTGTGGGATGGTTTTCGGTTGTGTTATTCCTGTTGGCTTGAAGCTCAAACACAAGTGAAAGCAGTACCACCAGATGAACAACG
This sequence comes from Symbiodinium sp. CCMP2592, assembly GCA_905221615.1. Classification (NCBI taxonomy): domain Eukaryota; class Dinophyceae; order Suessiales; family Symbiodiniaceae; genus Symbiodinium; species Symbiodinium sp. CCMP2592. The sequence continues at coordinate 62,560 of CAJNDT010001085.1, read as the reverse complement.
GAAGCCTGTTGGATCCATAAGCAATCAACTTCCCAGGCCAAGGTCCATGCATCCACCAATCCAGGCAGAGACACACCTCGCGGCAGGCATCTATTTGATTCTATCTGTAATGTGTTTGACAATTGACCAATTGAACCTTGAGCTTGATCATGCAGGGTTCAAGGCAAGCAGTCCGAAGCACAGAAGAAGATTTTTGGTCACAGCAACATCACTTATCCGAGTCTTGCAGACCTGCAGAAATTGGTAGCACCCCCAAGCCTGTTAGATATGATATCATAATGCTAGAACACCTGTTGCACCAAGCACCTTGATTATTTGCACACGACACTCTTCACAGGTAGTCACATGCACTATTGAATTGACAGTGGAACATGTGCTGTCTGAGAACTGACAAAGCACCAGGGACAGCACTGTCACGTGCAAAAACTGACTCAAACAGTGCGGTGGCGGTCTTGCCAGAAAGCTGCCGTTTCAGCATCTCCTTGCTGTGTTATATTCGCATGGCTGATGTTTGTGCGACTGACTCCAGTGCAGTGGTGACTTAGTCTGTACTGCATGTGCTGGTAGCGTCTTTTTATTTATGGGGCCAGTGGTTTGCTCCAATAGTCGAGTGAACTACTTCAGCTTGCAGTGCGGTTCGCCGCCAAGTTGTTTACACGAGGATCTGAAGTGATCGCCATCTCGATTGGCCGGGCCTTTTCATTTAAGGCTTGCTCTTGTCTCGCTAGCCGTTTCGTGACGGTGCGTCTGCAAAGCAAAAGCATCTCGCAGCTCATGATCTGAGATGAGATGCAGTCTGAATTTAATCCAAAGCATGTCATGTTTCCAAGTTGTTTCAGCCTTGACAATTGAAGCATGCAGCCACCTTTGAACTTTGGAAGTGCCACATGATAAGTATACTACGAACCTGTAATTATATGAAAACACACACAGCCCAGTCACGAATAGCCATTGCGAGCCAGGCATTGCTTTCGAAAGTCTTGCCGTGGCGGAACAACATGTTCATCATGAGTTTGGCCGCCCGCCTTTCCCCCATGTGAGCGATGCGAAGCTTCACCAGCTCCCTTGGCACCAGTTCATTGATGTTGTAGTCGACCAAAATCTCAGCCTTTAATTGGAGTCTCAAGTGGGAATTGACGGATTGATACTGAAATTGACGTTGTGCAAGCTGTTTACAGTGGGTTTGGGGCTTTTTGGGAGGAATTTCGCGCTGCAGCTTGGTCTGCGCGCGCTTGGGCGCCAACGCAGACGGCTTCTGCAATGCCCGCTTTACCAGTATATGATGTATTTCCAATGAGGGTTTTTAGGGGCGGTGTGGTTACGAAGACCTGGGAAGTGGGTTCTGGTAGTATGATCTATCCAATATGGAAAGGGCATCCCGCGGCGACGACCCTGAAAGAGAATTCGATCTTTGAAGGCAGCAGAGAACACCACGTTATGGAGGGGGCTTTCTGCGGCGGTGTGGTAGATTTCTTGTAGCATTTTGGACTGTAGGTCTACTATAACGTCGGAAGGGAGTTTAGGGTACTTGGCCTTTTTGTAAACCTCTTGATTTGTGGTATGTGAGTAGTATGAGGCCTTAATCATCTTAATCCCAACAACTCTTCTGAGAAACCAGATGTAGTGCGCGTCTAGTCGGTGAAGCTGTTTTGTGGTGATGGTAATAGAATCTAACCCGTAGGTGAGAACCGGCAGAAATGTGGCTTGGAAGATCTTGAATTTTTGCTTCTCAGACATAGTGCTATTCCAGACAAGCCTGAGTTTTTTATAGGCTTGTTCTGAAAGACCGCTTCTATGATAAAAGGCTATCTCAACGGTCTGCTTCCAGCTTATCATTGAACCCAAGTATTTTATGTGCGGTGTGGTCGGGACCAGAGATCCGTCCTGAAAGTGCAGCGTACTGGTATCCCCTTCATTATGCACCGAGAGTTCTGTCTTTCGTTGGTTAAGGTGCATGCCATATTCTAGGGCCAAAGATTCCAGTGTGTCAAGGTAGGTCTGGAGCTGGGGTATGGTTAGCGCTAGAAGAAGCGTATCATCCGCATACTCTAAGTCAAAGGTGGGATGCTTGATGGACCAACTGTTGGTGCGCTATCCCTTTTGCTGCAGTGTGGTCTCCATATCTGTGAGTACAACGTTGAGGGTGAGTATGAAGAGAGAAGGGCTTAGGGGACAGCCCTGCCGAATACCCGACTTGCAGATTCCCTGGGCGGTGTGGTCGTCCACGCCTCTGGTGGCAAGCTTCGGGGAACTGTAGATTGCTCGGATTGCGGAGAGACTTCTGCTAGAAAGTCCAGTGCGCGAAAGGGCCTCTAGCATGGCGGTGTGGTCAACGGAATCGAACGCTTGTTTCCAGTCCAGAAAAGGAGGTGAAGGGGTTTGTCCGTTCGCGTGGACCATGCCATTGCATGCCTCAGTATAAAAAGAGGGTGGCGGGTTCCTGTGGAGGCGCAAGGTGTGGTCAAATTGCGCTGCCAGCTTCTTTTGTATCATTGCGGCATGATCCGTGTCCGAGCCCTTACCCTTGAAAATGGATACTACCCACGCTTCTGTCCAAGATAGCGGTATTGTCCCCGAGGTCCAAGCCTCGTTATAGACTTCCAGCAGTAAGGCCGCGCCTTCAGCGTCGAGCATCTGAAGGATTTCCACTTCGGTTTGGTCTGGTCCTGGGGCCTTGCGCGTTTTCTGTTGATAGAGGACCTCCCGAAGTTCTAGTAGCGTAAATGGCGCCTCGTCCTGTACTGTTTTGCCGAAGTGCTGGTCTGGCTTGTCTCTTGGCGGCGGTGTGGTGTGGGATGTCTGGCTTTGCCCATTGTTTGTCTTGAAGATGGTCCCTAGATGCTTCATGGGGGTTTAGGGCTTAGGGTTTAGGGTTTAAAGGGATTAAGGGACTCGGAATTGACTTACAAGACAATAAAACAGCATGCAACAAACGTATCCTCAAAAGACTAGCGCAGCACAAGCAACACAACTGGGTCCAAATCGTACACAGCTTGCTCACGAATCGGTGTGGCCATTACTGGCCTTTTTGGGAAGACACTGGGGGCAGCGCTTGGGACGGGCGAGGAACTGCCACTGCTGCTGACACCAGCGCTTGGGACGGGCGGGGCACTGCCACTGCTGCTGCTGCTGGGCAGCGCTTGGGCCAGGGCCACTGGCAGGGGCAGCAGTCGGTGGGGGGGCATCCTGGTAGTATGGACCCTTCCACACAGCCGGTGCCGGGGTTAGAGGGGCCAGCCCACTCGCAGCCTGGAGAGCTGCAGCCGCTACCTTTTCGAACTTCTGGATCTTCTTCGCCCGTATGGCATCTGGCTCCTCAGAAAGTTGACAATTCATCAACAAAACTTGACAAGTGACAAATTGATCAATGTAACAGCAACATCTGAGTGCCAAATTCAATTGCCAAATGCAACGTCCTCATTCTTGTCATCGTCATCTTCGACCAGACCTATCACCGCAGGTACAAGACGAACTCGAGCAGGGGCTCCCAAAAAAGTAGCCCGTGACTTCAGCCTCGTTAGCCCGCAACACTCACATTCGATTTGGTTTCAATTGCAAACTGACACTTATGAACGTAGCACGTCAGCACTTGGACATGTCACATGAGCCGAAACAAACGGAAAAGCGAGTTGCTCGATGCGACAGTCAATGCCGTTCACACTCTCCCAAACCCAGCGCGGCGCACCGTATCCAGCCACTCAGACTCCGTCATGTCGGGACACATCCGGGACTGGCCTCCCAGGTCCCAAAGTTTCAATACCACCGTCGACTCAATCAAAACAAGGATAGATTGGCCGCACCGCAGCACTGTTGGATATTATGATATGATATTAATGCAAGCCACACATCACTGCCCTTGTAGAACTCTTCGAACTGGTCCAGGAGTGATGGATCCTCACTGGCCATGCTGTCCAGGTACACCCGAACCTCAATGCCACACTGATGAGATGTGAGGATTGGAAAGCAGTTGTCAACTGGCAATTGAGAGTTGGGAATTGAAATTCAGAATCTCGATCAGTCTACTGCAGAAATGGTGCCATGAGGTAGTAAGCAAGGACGGCACAGAAAGCCGCTGTTCGGTGTCATCCGCGGGAACATGATACCCTGCAGGACACACTGCAACAATATTGCAGACTTCAGCTCAAACTGAACAAAATACAACAACATTCTTAAACTTCTTAGGTTGATTGGACAAAGCAGCACCCGCCTCACTAATTTTTCTTGGGTTCGAGAAGATCTCTAGCAAGGCCTCTTTGGCCCTGCAGTGACTGAAGACCTCAGGATTGAGCAGCCAGTCCGGACACCATTGGAAATTGTGTCAAAAACAAAACTTGTCCACCGCCCATGGCATTCGAGGCCGCCAATGATCCTGGTCGATGCCGTAGCCGAGAATGGAGACACGGGTCGGCCACCAAAAATTGTGATTCAAGAAAGCCAGCTCCTGCAATTGATAATTGTTGGATCCCGAGAAACTGTTGAAGGCACAGCCAAAACAACCGCTTGCAAATGAAGGCAAGCATGTACATCGGGCAATTTTACATCAACCCAAAGCGAGAGTACTTGGAAACGATCCTTCCGTTTGGACCCTGCCTGTGTTACTTACTTACCAACACGGCAAACGTAGACACTCGCTCCGCCCACAGCCCCAAGACCAGCAGCCTTATGCAGCTGCTTCTTACTTGTGCTGGATGCCGACGGATTCATTGGACCTGGGCATACTGATAGAAGCAACTGAATACCGTTTAACTACACATAATAAGAAATCAGAAACCAAGAGCACAAGACTACACTTCAACCCCACCCAGCATCAGCACATGCCAAACAAAATTGCATAACATGTCATGCGTGGCAAGTGCTGTAGCAGCCAAAGAGCTCTTCAATCTTTATCTGCTAGCCCGCAGCAACCAGGTCAAATGATTTCCGATGCTGGGTTTGTGCCTCGAATTGGTGCCTCGCATAACAAATGACATCATATGAGCAACTTGGCAGGTGTATTAACTTGACTGTATTGAAAACATTGCATTGGCTTGAAATCAATTGACCAAAGTTGAATGGACCAATTGAGTTTGAGAATTGACAAACTTGGGAGGAAAGAAACCTCAGCTCTTCGGCCGAGCTTGAATACAGCTGATGCAGCAGATAAAAGGATTTGGCATTTGGCGGCTGCTACATGGCGCTTGCAGTCATGGGCGTATAATTATGACCAAAAGTTGGTTGCAGCATGATTTGCCACAAAATTCAAATTGCCACAATGACAATTGCAGTCAAGCCACTTGGAGCCCTTGCCTCAGCTGGAAATATTGAACTGACAGGGTTGGGCTGCACAGTTGGTTGTTCTAACTAAAAAATGCTTCAGCCTAGCATCCTGTCACTGGTGCTGGGCCGTTCTGTGTCCTGAAGCAGCTGTGTCACTGCGGAAGGCTGCTCCACACTGCCACTGCTCATCACCAGCAGCGCTTGGTCGCTTCAAATGCGTTAGCTGCAAGTAAGTGCTGCTGTGTTAATGTTCGCGCACCAGGACTGTTCAGTTCACAGTGCTGTGAATTTAGGGTTTAGGGTATAGCGAAAAGTCCATCGGATTTTCCATGCAACAGCAGCACAAATGAAGCTAGAGCCAGCATTAAAAGCACATGCAACTGGTGGAATCTTTGCGTGATGCCACTTGACATGAATTCCACACTCTCCCTTAAGGCAACTGCACACCTTCACTTGTGCAGCCCTGCCTTGGCTGCGTCGCGACGAAGCTGGTGAACCAGTGTTCTGACCTTTTTTCGGCATGGGCCAGACCAAACTCAACTGCCAGTGCGCAAAGCAAACTATGATTGTCGGAACTGGAGTTGTGCACTGCGCAAGTGGATTCATTTCTCCAACTTTTTGCCTTCAACTATAGTAAACATGTCATGGACCCCCCACACTAACTGACATGGACGTGTTGCCTGTTAAGATATAATACTGAGCCCGCAGCCCAAATGCTGACACGGACCAACTCACTCCTGGCTGAACCATTGCACTCTTGATCATGGCGAACGATGGCAGTCATGCGCATGCAATACACAATCTCAAGACTCAGCTGAAAGGCTGACGGGTTTTTCTCTCCCAAGCAGCACTTTGAAGAATGCGGTGCGAAAACTGTCAAACTGTAGAGTGAACATGTAGCTACCAAACGTGTTGGTGTACTGCGCACAGTGAAGCAACAGTTTAGGGTTTTCGGGTTAAGGGTTTTAGGGTTTAGGGTTTAGGGTTTTCGGGTTTAGGGTTTTTCGGGTTTAGGGTTTTCGGGTTTAGGGTTTCCGGTTTTGGTTTAGGGTTTCCGGTTTTAGGGTTTCCGGGTTAAGGGTTTCAGGGTTTTCGGGTTTAAGGTTCTGGGGTTAAGGGTTTAGGGTTTAGGGTTTTGCGGGGTTTAAGGGTTTTCAGATTAAGGGTTTTAGGGTTTAGTGCTTTTGGGTTTAAGGTTTGCGGGTTAAAGGGTTTTAGGGTTCAGGGTTTAGGGTTTTCGGATTAAGGGTTTTAAGGTTTTCGGTGTTTAGGGTTCAAGGTTAATGGTTTTAGGGTTTAGGGTTTTCGGGTCAAGGGTTCGCCAGCGCAGTGCTGGCGCCATAGTCAATTCCGCTTTCTAGCACTTTGAAGCAATTTCCTTTCCCTAGGGGGCTTTCCTAAGTGCAAAAGTGTGAATTCTATTTTCTCGTTTTGGTGTTTGGAGTGGGCTCGGCGCAGGCCCCCTCTAAGCACCCAAATTTAGCTTTTTTGGCTTTTTCCGGACCCCTTCCAAACTCCAAAATGTGGCTTTTTGGCTTTGGCAGCCCCTCCAAACCCGCAAAGTTGGCTTTTGGCTTTTTCTCGACCCCTTCAATCCCCCAAAATTTGCTTTTTGGCCTTTTCCAGACCCCCTCCAAGCCCCCAAAAGCGAAGCGTTACATAGTTCAGCTTCCTTTAAGGGGACCGCTGCTTGGGCCGTAAAGCTTTTGTTTTGAGTCTCGATCCTGACTTTCGTTTAAGGTGATTGTTGTTTGGACGCTAAAATTACATTTTGGTTTCTGGTTTTAATGTTTCCGTCTCGCCCGCCCCGCCTCGCCCGCCGCCCCGCCGTCACCACCCCCCGCTCCGCTCTGCCCGCCCCGCCCGCACTTGCCGCCCGATCGGCTTTTCCCAGACCCTCCAAGCCCTCAAATTGGGCTTTTCGGCCTTTTCCAGACCCCCTTCCAAGCCCCCAAGTTGGGTTTTTTGAGCTCAAATTGAGCTTTGTAGCCTTTTGTGCTCTGGCCTTTTCCAGACCCCTTCCAAGCCCATAAATTGAGCTTTTGGCCAGACCCCTTCCCCCAAATTCGGTTTTTGGCGAGACGTCCTCTAAACTGGGGTTTTGGCCTTTCCCGGCCCCCTCCAAGCCCCAAACTGGGTTTTTGGCATTTTCCAGGCCCCCTCCTGGGTTTTGGCTTTGGCCTTTTCCAGGGCCCCAAGCTGGGATTTTTGCTTTTCCAGCCCCCAAACTCGCCAAGCCCCCAAACTTCTCCAGGCCCCTCGGTTTTGAAACTCCAAGCCCGCAAACGGCTTATTGGGCCTCCCAAACCCCCAAACTGGGTTTTTGGCCATTCCAGACCCTCTCCAAGCCACCAAGCTGGGTCTTTTCCAGACCGGGTTTTTGGCCTGTTTTTTGCCTTTTCCAGGCCCCTCCCAAGCCCCAAACTGGTTTTTGGCCTTTTCCAGGCCCTCTCCAAGCCCACAAATTGTGTTGACCTTCTCCAGGCCCGTTTCAGCTTCGCCTTGGACTTGGGTCATGGCTTTGCCCGACCCACGCTAGGATTTTTGTTCCTTTCTCAACCACCAAATTGGGGCCTTATTTCAATGACGGTTCAGCTTACTCAAATGCTGTTGGGGCATATTTCAATTTACTCAAACCGCCAAGATATTTAAACGGAATTATGGTTGTCCCTTGCTGTCTTTAAATCCCGCTTTCCTTCTGCTCTTCAAATCACAACCTGCGCTGGCGCATCTTCGGCGCAAGCCTTAGGGTTTTCGGAGGGTTTTAGGGTTTTCGGATTTAGGGTTTGCGGGTTAAGGGTTTTGAGGCTTAGGGTTTAGGGGTTTTCGGGTTTAGGGTTTTAAGGTTTTCGGGTTTTAGGGTTTATGGTTTAGGGTTTTCGGGTTTAGGGGGTTTTAGGGTTTAGGGTTTCGGGTTTTCGTAGGGTTTTAGGTAGGTTTCCCAATCAAGTGGTACAGCAATACCTGAAGATCAAACTTGCCAGCTTTACCCTTTGGTCTGGAGCTCTTCCATCTCGATGTTGCCAGCCAGAATCAATGCACTGCGCTGCTTCGCTTGTCGCAACACAGCAACAAATGAATTGACAATTGACAGAACCGGCCTCAGCATGTACGCAATTGGCATTTCACGTTAATTCTTCCACAGGTTGGCTAGGGCCGTTCAATGTAATTCTTGCGCCAGACGTGCTACCACGATCCAACCCACGACAGGACCCACGACATTTGTTTTGATCAACTCGGGTTTTCCTGAGTGAAAAAGAATTTAGTGCAAATTAGGATGTCCTTTAAAAAACCCATGGATCTACGCGCCCCCCATGATCCATGCCCTATATCAAGTGCACTGAAATTGTCTGCATTACGATGGTCTCGATCCACTTTCGAGCCAGGAGCGGCAGCACTTACATTGTGCTGCAGGCATACTGCGTAAAAAATGCAGTCTGCCTTCAGTGCGGGGTAGTCGTAGTCTCTCCTCTCCGATTGTATGCACATACGTTTCGACCCAGAGCTTTCCGACAGTGTCGGGGTGCTCTGGATCGGAGGGTAGGTGCAGACTTTCGCAAGGATCTGACCACCCTACATCGTGTTGCTTCACAGTATTGATAATCTGTTTCCAGCAATCCATTTTCGCAATTGCATCATGTGGCATGGGTTCAGGTGCCATGCCCCTTTGCGTTGGCTTTACAGCGGGCACTGCTTGCATTTGCATTTCTCTTTTGCAGCAATGAGCCTTTACATACACCTGGAGACTTCGGATGGCATACACTGTATGCCTCTAGCGAACTCTGGGCGAGTGCACTTATTAGCCTGGATTCTAGCATGTTGCTACAATCAGAATATTTGCGGAGGCACTGCCTCAGCAAATGTGCTGCCTGCGGTCTTCCCCTCCAGGCAGTGTCTGTGCGATATTACTCCGCGGGGGGAAAGACATGCAGATCCAGCAAATACATTACAAGGACGCAGTCCTGCTGTTCTTCGGACGGATCTGCATTTCTCCGGCAGTGGAAAAGAGAGAGAGAGAGAGAGAGAGAGAGAGTTCGTTGAAACATGCGTCAATTCCGTTCGATTTCAATATTTGGAATATGTGGAACATATATTCGTCTTATCTATTTGCATATATAATTAAATCCTTGATAGCAGCTGCAAATACATTGTCCGAACTTCAGCAACCAAGGCTTCTTGGCTTACAACTTACAACAAAAGCACCCGTAACTGCAGCACTCACAGCCGCAGACCCTGATTCCCCCTTAGGACTGACATCCTCGGGGATCCCCTTCGTCTTGGCCCCAGCCTTCGCTGTGGGGTTTCTCTTCGGGGAACCTTTACCCGCCAGCGGTCTTCGGAGAGGCATCAGATCCCTGCTCAATGACCACAATACCCGATTCTCCGGAGCCACCAATGTACAGTCCGGTCTAACATGAACCGGTTTTCCGCGCGCCAGACACCTCCCTCCGCTTTAGCGCGATCGTGCTTGAACCGGCAGCTGTCACCAAACCGGTGTCCGGGAGAATCACCAAACTAGTGACAAAAGGGTCCTTTCTTCCCTTTTCCCTTTACCCTTACCCTTGGAAGGAGGAGGTGGAGGCGGTGATGCCTTTACCGCCCTTGGCCGCCTTAAGGGCTGCTGCTTTCGCCTTCTTATCCGATTCGCCTTCCAACGTCATGGAAGCTGCCTCGCATTCAGCCTGAATTAGCCACGCCAGCTGAACCATGCTAGTCACCGTCGGATTGTAATCGATCGAAACGCGTTTATTCCAAAACCGATCATCGGGTGAGCTGCTAGCAACCCCGCAGTAGCACCATCTACGCATTAAACATAAGGAAGCATCAGGGAGGGCAGCGCGAATCTCCCCTGGCCTTTGGAGCCCCTGCCGCCAGCTCCTAAGGCCTTTAATGGCCTCAGCAAATCACTTGCAGACGGCAGGATTCACCAACTGAGAAAGAAGATGCAAGCGTTCGTTGCTCCCTCCGGGTTGAAACAAACAAAGCACCCGAAACAGTATAGAGGTAGAGGACAACCATCTGTTAATCACTACGTCGTCACGAACAGAAGCCGGTATTGCCGCAAGCAGCAATGTAACCGACCTACTTTCGACCCTACCATACGGGTGCAAATCAAGCTCGCCACCGACCCCGGATCAATCCCTAACCTACCTAGCGGGTCCGCTACTAGCCATCTACGGTAAGCGGCCGAAGCTGGCCCTTCCACCCCTTGCCACCACACAGTAGTTACTTGTCCCACCTGCGCAAACCAGTTACCACAAACCACCGCCGAGCTAGCTAGATCCGCCGAAGTAAGCTTCGGAACCTCTGAAACGTATTTAGCGGGTTCCTCAGTCTCACCAAATCCCCGGAACCCTTAGTACCACCATCCCCTACTCCCTGACCCCTTGTCTCAATCGCTGGCTGCGCACAGCCGCTCCAGTCGCCAAAGAAAGGCTGCATTCCAGAAAATGGCCCCGCAACATGGCCGCAGGCATAGGGGGCAGAGGAGGTGGCCTGACAGGTTCCGAACTTCACGGAACTGGAGTTGCGACCGGGTGCAAGCTCCTGATCTACGAGCGTCCCCGAACTACTGGCGGACTCCGGACTTGGACCTCTTCTGGCGGACTTCAGTTCCCCAAACTACTGCTGCGTTAGGGAATGCCGCCCGAATCTTTTGCCCCAAGTACTGACGGATGCCGACAGGCAATCCTTGGCCAAAGCAAACACAAACCCTCGCAAAAACCCAGCCATGGCAACATTTTTGGAATGATAAGATCACACGAAAATCACGATGATGCTCGATGAGAGGTCCCAAATCCGTCATCCCGCCTAACACTGAAATACGCGAGGAAGACAGTGCCCAGGTAGCTAATTCAAGGACGTTTACGAAGGAAAATAAGCATTTTCGAGTTCCCCCAGACCACGTCCCTTGCAACAACGACAGAAAGAACAAAACCAATGATGCTCGATGAGGGTTGTGAATATTAAGTTTTCCACGAATAGACGAAGTGCACGATCCCTTGCAAAAAACGATCGTGGCAAGACGTCGGTTTCCGTACCGTTTTTGCGATCCCCGAACTAGGCTGCGATTCCATGCAGAATCGATGAGATTACACCAGCGAAGACCCCAAACAGAATGCATCGAATCATACCGGTTCAAGTTGGAATGTGTTGGATCCCAATCTGGCTTCGCCAGCAGATTTTGCGAAGAAGAATTAGGCATTGGGCGATATATTTCTGCGAAAGAAGAGTGGGTGGTGGGACTCAAGCATGTGGGAAGGTTTTTGGGAGGGCCCAGGGAGCATCGTTCAGAGGATCTTGCTGCAACACCATGCACGGAAAACATGCACATTTCTCCCGCAACTGCCACATTGTTGCCGCCTTTGCAAAACAGGATATCTGGCCTCTGCTGCAAACGTTCGCGGACGAAGCGCAAAAGAGCTTGGTGTTCGCTTCGGTTGGCTGTCGGACGGGAAGAAAACGAGAACTTTGCCGTGCATGTTTTGCCGTGCATGTTTGGCAAGAAAGGTAGGAAGGGATTTGTCGGCTTACAAGGCAAACAAAAAGCTCTCTTAACACGGAACCATTCACGTTTTCTCTGCTGACCGAACGAAGAGCATTGTCCACAGGATTTTGTTGCCGCAGGAACTGCACAAAAAAAAAACGCAACCTCTCCGCAATTTTCATAACATTACCGTTTTGCAAAACAGGATTCCTTGCCTCCGCTGTAGACATTAGAGGAAGAAGCACAACAGAGGGTGCTATATGGATCGGTTGGCTGTCGCACGGGAAAAAAGTGTGAACTTTGCCGCGCAATTTTGGCGAAACGAAGCGCGCACAGGGGTGCGTCGGCTTACAACAAACAAAAATCTCTCTTTACACGGAACCATTCACGACTTTTTCCGCAGACCGAGCGAAGATCCATAGAATCTTGCTACCGCAGAAACCCCGCACGGAAAAAACACGCAACATTGCCGTTTTGCGAGACAGGATATGTGGCCTCTGCTGTAGACGTCTGTGGAAGAAGCACGAAAGAGGTTGGTATACAGATCGGTTGGCTGCCACACGGGAAAAGGTAAGAACTTTGCCGCGCGAACTTGGGAAAAAGAAACGCAAAGGGGTTTGGCGGCTTACATCGCAAACAAAAAGCATTCTTTACACGAAACCGTTGACGATTTTTTCCGCCGACAAAACGAAGAACGTCGTCCACAGGATCTCGCTGCCGCAAAAACCACGCACGGAGAAACACACAAATTCCCCTTTACACGGAACCATTGACGATTTTTCCGCAGACAACACGAAGAACGTCGTCCACAGGATCTTGCTGCCGCAGAAACCACGCACGGAAGAACACACAACCTTCCCGCAACTGTTACAAAATTGCTGCCTTGCAAAACAGGATACCGGATACTTGGCCTCTGCTGTAGACGTTTGTGGAAGAAGCACAACAGAGGTTGGTTTACGGATCGGCTGGCTGTCTCACGGGGAAAGTGGGAACTTTGCCGCGCAATTTTGGCGAAAAGAAGCGCGCACAGAAAGGTATACAGATCGGTTGGCTGCCACACGGGAAAAGGTAGGAACTTTGCCGCACGAACTTGGGAAAAAGAAACGCAAAGGGGTTTGGCGGCTTACATCGCAAACAAAAAGCATTCTTTACACGAAACCGTTGACGATTTTTTCCGCCGACAAAACGAAGAACGTCGTCCACAGGATCTCGCTGCCGCAAAAACCACGCAGCAGAAACACACAAGTTCCCGTTTAACACGAAACACACAAGTTCCCCTTTACACGGAACCATTGACGATTTTTTCCGCAGACAAAACGAAGAACGTCGTCCACAGAATCTTGCTGCCGCAGAAACCACGCACGCAAGAACGCACAACCTTCCCGCAACTGTTACAACATCGCTGCCTTGCAAGACAGGATACCGGATACTTGGCCTCTGCTGTAGACGTTTGTGGAAGAAGCACAAAAGAGGTTGGTTTACGGCTGGGTTGGCTGTCGCACGGGGAAAAGTGGGAACTTTGCCGCGCAATTTTGGCGAAAAGAAGCGCGCACAGAAATGCGTCGGCTTTCAACACAAAACAAAAATCTCTCTTTACACGGAACCATTCACGACTTTTTCCGCAGACCGAACGAAGAACTTCGTCCACAGGATCTTACTTCCGCAGAACCCACGCACGGAGAACACACACACACACATAACTTTCCCGCAACTGAGTTAATCCGAACCTCAACAGCAGCGCAACGATATTGGGGTAGGATCGCCGGGCAAGGCAAGGAAACCCAAAAGGGAAGCCCAACCCGAAGAGGAACACAAGCTGCAAGCGTACCTCTTTTCTCATTACTTGAGCCAAAGATCATGTCATTGGCACATTAAGCTACACAGTCAGACATGTTACCTATACAAGGACAGGGAACGTCGTATTCGATCAACTAACTGTTACAACATTGCTGCTTTGCAAAACAGGATACCTGACTTTTGCTGTAGATGATTGCGGAAGAAGCACGGAGCAGGTTGGTATACGGATCGGTCGGCTGTCGCACGGGAAAGACGGGCAACTTTGCCGCACAAACAAGGCAAAAAGAAAAGCGAAGGAGTCGGCTTACATCGCAAACAAATATTTTCCTTACACGGAACCATTGACGCAAACCGAACGAAGAGCGTCGTCCACAGGATCTTGCTGCAGCAGAAACCACGCATGGAAAAACACACAACTGTTACAGCATTGCTGCCTTGCAAGACAGGATACCGGATACCTGGCCTCTGCTGTAGACGTTTGTGGCAGACCAGGCGCCCAGAAAGGAAACATTAAGGGAACCCAGCGGGAGCTCAGCCCCTCTGCTGCGGCCCGCCCGTCCAACCCAGGAGCCCAGAAAGGAAAGAGGAAGAAAGCCCAATTGGCAGCCCAATCCCTTTGCCGCGGCCCACCCATCCAATCCAGGAGCCTAGAACGGAAACATGAAGGGAGGTAAACGGGATTGCCGCGGCCCATAGAAACATGGAGGGAGCCCAACGGGAGTCCAGGTCCAACCCAGCAGCCCAGAAAGGAAACATGAAGGGAGCCCAATGGGAGCCCAGGTCCCTTGCCGCAGCCCACCCGTCCAAACCAGGAGCCCAGGAAGGAAACATGAACGGAACCCAATGATAACCCAGGTTCTTTGCCGCGGCCCACCCGTCCAACCCAGCCCAAACAAGAATTGAAGGGAACTGAATGGGAGCCCAGGTCTTTCGCCGCGGCCCACCCATCCAACCCAGGAGCCCAGGAAGGAAACATGAAGGGAACCCAGTGCTAGCCCAGGTTCTTTGCCGCGGCCCACCCGTCCAACCCAGGAGCCCAAAAAGGAAACATGAAGGGAGCCCAACGAGAGTCCAACCCAGGAGCCCAGAAATTAAACATGAAAAGCCCAATGGAGTTCAGGTCCTGTGCCGCGGCCCAGCCGTCCAACCCCGCCCAGAAAGGAAACATGAAGGGAACTGAATGGGAGCCCAGAAAGGAAACATGAAGGGATGTGAATGGGAGCCCAGGTCCTTTGCCGCGGCCCAACCGTCCAACCCAGGAGCCCAGTTTGGAAACATCGAAGGGAAGTCCAGGTCCTTCGCCGCTCCAACCCAGGAGCCCAGAAAGGAAACATGAAGGGAGCCAAATAAAGCCCAGGTCCTTTGCCGCGGCCCGCCCGTCCAACCCCGCCCAGAAAGGAAACATGAAGGGATGTGAATGGGAGCCCAGGCTAGGTCCTTTGCCGCGGCCCACCCGTCCAACCCAGGAGCCCAGAAAGGAAACATGAAGGGAACCCAATGATAGCCTAGGTTCTTCGCTGCGGCCCACCCGTCCAACCCAGGAGCCCAGAAAGGAAACATGAAGGGAACCCAATCATAGCCTAGGTTCTTTGCCGCGGCCCACCCGTCCAACCCAGGAGCCCAGGAAGGAAACATGAAGGGAGCCTAATAAAGCCCAGGTCCTTTGCCGCGGCCCACCCGTCCAACCCAGGAGCCCAGAAAGGAAACATGAAGGGATGTGAATGGGAGCCCAGGTCCTTCGCCGCGGCCCACCCGTCCAACCCAGGAGCCCAGAAAGGAAACATGCAGGGAAGTGAATGGGAGCCCAGGTCCTTCGCCGCGGCCCACATGAAGGAAACTAATAAAGCCCAGGTCCTTCGCCGGGGTCCACCCGTCCAACCCAGGAGCCCAGAAAGGAAACATGAAGGGAAGTGAGTGGGAGCCCAGGTTCTTCGCCGCGGCCCACCCGTCCAACCCAGGAGCCCAGAAAGGAAACATGAAGGGAAGTCCAGGTCCTTCGCCTCCAACCCAGGAGCCCAGAAAGGAAACATGAAGGGAGCCCAATAGAGCCCAGGTTCTTTGCCGCGGCCCACCCGTCCAACCCCGCCCAGAAAGGAAACATAAAGGGATGTGAATGGGAGCCCAGGTCCTTCGCCGCGGCCCACCCGTCCAACCCAGGAGCCCAGAAAGGAAACATGAAGGGAACCCAATGATAGCCTAGGTTCTTTGCCGCGGCCCACCCGTCCAACCCAGGAGCCCAGGAAGGAAACATGAAGGGAGCCCAATAAAGCCCAGGTCCTTTGCCGCGGGCCACCCGTCCAACCCAGTAGCCCAGAAAGGAAACATGAAGGGATGTGAATGGGAGCCCAGGTCCTTCGCCGCGGCCCACCCGTCCAACCCAGGAGCCCAGTTTGGAAACATCGAAGGGAAGTCCAGGTCCTTCGCCGCTCCAACCCAGGAGCCCAGAAAGGAAACATGAAGGGAGCCAAATAAAGCCCAGGTCCTTTGCCGCGGCCCGCCCGTCCAACCCCGCCCAGAAAGGAAACATGAAGGGATGTGAATGGGAGCCCAGGCTAGGTCCTTTGCCGCGGCCCACCCGTCCAACCCAGGAGCCCAGAAAGGAAACATGAAGGGAACCCAATGATAGCCTAGGTTCTTCGCTGCGGCCCACCCGTCCAACCCAGGAGCCCAGAAAGGAAACATGAAGGGAGCCTAATAAAGCCCAGGTCCTTTGCTGGGGCCCACCCGTCCGACCCAGGAGCCCAGAAAGGAAACATGAAGGGAGCCCAATGGGAGCCCAGCCAGTTTGCCGCGGCCCAGCCATCCAACCCACCGCGGCCCACCTTTTTTCTGAGGAGAGAACCCCAAACCGTACTTGTTTGGGGAAAAACATCGACAGCTCAACTCGCACGGCAAGGGTCGACAATTTCGACCTTTCTGGAAGCCTTCTAAACCATCCAAAAACACATCCAAAATCAGGATCCATCCTTTTTCACATGCAGGCGCCTCCACTTTTTCATCACCTCCACCGCGAGACGCCGTTCCCAACGTAAGGGTTGCAAATTTCGAGCTTTCCGAAGCAGACCAAAAACCATCGACGCCACGATGACCCGACAAACACAACGTGCGCACCTTCTCGTCTTAAATGGCTGGAAAGCACAACGTGCAGGATCCCCACAGAGAGGTCCCCAATTCGAGCCCGCAGGTCAGCATAAAAGTTCAACACCAAAACATCGACGTTCACGATACGGTTTTTTTGTACGAGGTGCGTACCTCCTGCCCTAACCACGTTCCAAGACGCAACATGCAGGATACCCGCACAGGCCCACGTAATTCGGAGATCCTCCAGACCCCGAAGTCGCTCGCACCCCGCAAATACCGAAGAATCCTGAACACGACATCCGCGAAACACCGTTTCCACCGAAGCGCTGGCGCACTCAGACTACCACCCCCAAAAACGGTGAGGACCAAAGCCAAAAGCGGCCACCGCGCGCAGGGAAAACGTCATTTTCTGCATACCCGATACCATCACTTCCTGTAAACAGGAGGCGAGAGCCGAACGAAAGGGTTGCAAGCTCCAGAAACCGGAGGCGAAAGTGCCTCGGACATCGTGTTTTACGATGGATCCTGATTCGCGAACGGAGATAGTAGCAACGGCGCCACAGCGCCAGCCACCTGAGATGCACGATCCATCTTGTTTGCGAGGGGATCGATCAAACGCAGGATCCTTCGTTCCAGCCGAGCGCCGAAGCGCTGATTGAAGATGCAGTGAGCTGTATTGAGCGAAGGGCTTCAAAAAAAGTAATGGGCGATACATATAGAAATAAACAATAAAAACTGTAGTAAGGGTAACTATAACAACAGGTATCAATAACACCAACAAATGACTTGTATTGTGCATAACAAATATTGTTTAAATGGTTCGTGATACACAACCTTCAACACATAAAATGTATACGCATATGTATATGTATATGTATATTTATATGTGTATGTATATGTATATGTATATGTATATGTATATGTATATGTATATGTTTATGTTTATGTTTATGTATATGCATATGCATATGTATATTTATATGTGTATGAATATGTATATGTATATGTATATGTATATGTATATGTACATGTACATGTATATGTATATGTATATGTACATGTATATGTATATGTATATGTATATATACATATATATGTATATGTATATGTATATGCACAATACATATTGTAACGTACATAATATCTAACATGAACAATTCCTTGTGATGTCCAGTGTATACTTGCCCGCACATACTCGCGCATGACTCCGCATGTTTGCATACCCGCGCATACTCGTGCATACTCGTGCATACCCGCGCATACTCGCTCATATTCGCCCATACGCGCATCCCCGCGCATACCCGTGCATACTCGCGCATACCCGAGCATTGCCGAACATACCCGCGCGTACTCGCGCGTACCCGCGCATACTCGCGCATACCCGCACTATCCAGGCCTTCTACCGGTAGTCGCGCTTTGCCGTCGCAGTGCAATTTCCTAGCTGGTATCTTCAGTGGCGAGATTTACGGTGCAGCAGACAAACATCATTCGCAGTCTTTGCGCAGCTATCCAAAGCGCAGTTCCCTTCCTCCGCTAGTGTTCCAGTTGAGACGGAGTGAGTAGTGGGACCCTGGGTGTTGCAACAGCCAGGTAAGCTTCTCCCGGCGCCAGAAGCGCGGCCCGAGCAGCGGGTTACACAAATTGGTGGGATGCTGGCTTCAGAGACCTTTGATCTGCAGAGCTTGAGGGTTTCAAGGGGTGATCTTGACTGCATTATCGATGCAATCAGGTGAACTGTTCACCGTCCACTGGCCAGAAGCGCGGGCAGGGTGCTCGACGTTGTAGCGAAAGAACCCAATGGGGAGGATGAGGTTGTTTCGATGTTAACGCTGCGGATGCAGTCGGGTGAGGTTCTCGCAGTCCGCTGGCCGTGAGCGTGGGATGGGTGGCAGATGTCGCGATGCGAGGACCGTCGCTCTTGACCAGGTAATCCTGATGCCCTCGGTCCTCAACAGGTTGGGGTTGGGAGTCAGCAATGAGGTTTACGATCGTGGGCTGTTGGAGACTCGGGAGCTAAAGCTGCGGATGTTGAAACTACTTGTGGTCGAGGCTAATCTTCCAAGGCCTGAGGCGAAACGCTTCCAACTGTTCCTGCGGCATCTGCGTTGTTCCGCCACGCAGTGGCATACCCACAATCGCTGGCAGACAGACCTGCCGGACATCAAGCTTTCGTTCTACTGCAACAGTATTCAGATGCGACGGCGATCGCTCCCTCGGTTGTAACCGTTGACGAGCCACGGGCAGGAAACATGAAACGGCCGTTGCTGCGAGAGAAGCGCCCTGCTTGTATTTGGCATGTTGCAGGAGGCTGAAAGGCCCCCACCGAAATTCTTTCAGAAGCTTCGTGTGGTGTGCACAGAAAACTGCACCAGATGCAGCTTCTCATCCCATCGTCTTGCAGGATCAGCATCAGGACCAAGCAGTCACAACTGTGTAGTTGCGCAATCTCGGGGAGCTGCGCGGGTGATGCTGGGCAGGCTAACAAACGACCCACTGTCGTGTTTGCCTTGATAGGTCTGCCGATCTTACATTGCAGGTGTCAGTGGATTTTTGAAAGACGCGCCATGCGACTGTATCTGACGAAGACTGACGTCTTCATTGCTTTCATCTTACATGGGTGGAAGCAGGCAGGTCGTCCTTCCGGCTGAGTCGAGCTTGCCAGAACTAGAGATCAGCTGGGACTGGTCTTGATCAGTACAAATCAAGAAGAGTCTTACTCAGCTGATGTGTCGGTGTCACGGGCTGATGGTGTGGGTTAGAGAAACCCGTTTTTTCACGACCCTTAAGATGTCCTAGGTTCTTAGCTGTCGCTTCAGGCTGAGCTGAATGCTGCCGGAAGGGTGCCGCTCCCTGCCATTGCTTCTGCGGTTCTACCTGAGCAGGGAGGGCACGCCTTCTGTCTCAGAACCTTCCACTCGCTCTTTGCTTGCAAGCGTCTCATGATGCATCTAGCGAAATGACCATCGCGAAGCGCCAGATTCTTGATGCTGCGATTCTGGCATAAAGAGCCCAGCAGGCTGGCTAGCTTTGCTCGAGGCCGGGTGCCGTGATCCATCCATTCACGCCCCCTCAAGAGGGGCCTCTGCGGAATGAACTTCAATAACCATGTGTCTGTTTGTTTCTCCTGCTTCTGCAAATGGCATGTGTTGCAGCACGGTGTGCACCGCTCTGTTGTGCGTTCATAGGAAGTCCGTCGAACTTCCATGTAAAGCAGCGCTGCTACCCTGCACCAAGGAAGTGCTTACTTTCCGCTTAGATGTTTTGCAGTCGAACACTTCTCTAAGCCTCTTAGCCATCCCCAGACTTGGGGTGAAAGAAGTTTCTCCCTTTTGGAGCGCGGGTGTCACTCAGCGAGGGATGTGACGTTGGCTTGGAACGAGCGCAGCGTGCAGGCCCAGAGGATGCAAGGGGCATCTTCCGGCGCATGTGTATCCGCAGGCAGACGGAGAGCATTTCGTATTTCAGTTGTCGTGCACCCAGGAAATCGAAGAAGGTTTCAGATCTAAATGTGGCTCCTTGCAGAGTGAGACTCCCAGCAGCCATTAGTAGCCATCAGAAATTTACGGGTCTAGCATGTTATTTTCAAAGAGACTTGCACAGGCATCTCGTACTCAGTCATCAGGTTCCAAGGAAGTATTGCCAAAGACGCACGGACGGCCTTGAGAGGCTTCAGCTTCAGGGCATCCTTGCAGACTAGATGGCTTGAGGCAGTGCAGGTGTTCGGGATAGGGGAAGTTCTGCGGCTTCGTCAGCACTTTCAATGCTTGAAGCGATGAGTTGACTTAAGTAGCGGGAGCTGGCACCGCGAGGGTCGATGGAGTTAAGCGGCTAAGTTGTGTCGGGCTCCCCCGGCTGCTTGTGATGGAAATGAAGCAGACTGATGCCTTGCGAAGTTCAAGGAGCGCTTGACTTGAAAGCGTGGGTGCTGAAAGAAGGTGCCAGAATACTGTGCGGCAAGCCACACCACCGCGTCTTTTCGGTTCTGATCTCTTTCACTGTAGCCTTTCCGGCGTCTTGATCCAGGACATGGGTTGGGTCGAGCCAAAAGTAGCTAGCCGTCTTCGAACTCAGCGGCTTGGACGGCCCGCTTGGAGTTACAGTAGAGACTGAAGCACATGTCGTCTGTTCAGACTGCATGAGGCGGGGCATGGCTTTCCCTAGTGATGAAGGTCGTTTCTCGCGATGTCTGCTGACGAGAAGCCCCATCACAGCGGAGCCTTCTTTGCACGATGGTCCGCCCTAGCTCTACAAGCAAAGCTTGCGGTGCTGGGACCGGCTGACTGCTTCTTGGAGTGTCAGCCGTCAAGCTTAACTCCAACATGTTGGTCTTCGCTCTTGTTTACTTTTGTTGGCAGTGGACAGTTGCTTTTTGGACAGATAACTCCAGTTGACAGCAACAAAATGAATCTTTTTCTGTGGTTCGCAGATCCAGATGCAAGGCTGCGAGGCATCAGAATCCGAGAATTTGCCTTCTCATTCCTGAACCGCGCTTTGGGTTGCCTGCCTCTGTGCTGGTGTCCGCAGCACCAAAGGTGCAATTCTGCATCGGGGTTCACGGCGTGGAAACTCCCCAAGTAAAGATGGATAGAAGGCAATGGCCCTGGCCGGGCAAACGATGGCCTGTCTAGCCAAATGCACAAAGCCCTTAATTTGGGATGACATGCGGCAGCAGTGTGGACGATCGTAGCCGTTGCAGAAGCTGTGTCCGTTCATGTCAGAAACAGGGGAGCAGTCCGTGCAATGATGCATGCTGCTAATCTCGTAGACCAGGTACGTGTTGAGGAGGAATCCTAGATACAATCTGCATGGCATGTACATCCACCTACTCTCTGTTCTGGATATTCGGATATGCCTGAGTTCCCCTCTGCCCATGCAGATACGATAGCAAGCTCCTAAGAGTCCACGAGTGATAAGGACAGTCGCATGACGGGTGTGAGAGCATTCCCGGGAGCTGAGATTCGAAGTGACAGGCGAAATCATTGAGGATGTGAAGCGTCACAGGATGCCGGCCCTTCGCCGCTAGGGCCGCGCAGTCTGAGAGATCGGTGGCTGCAGGCATCGGCTTCGAGGGCGTGTGAAACGGTGTCGTGTAACGGATGTCACGCTCGGCACTGTGTTGGTACCGAAGCAGATCAAAGGGCTTAGGGTGTTTATGTTTGAGGGTTTTGGGTTTAGGGGACCCGCGGTCTGGTCAATGGAAGCACCGGAGGTCGAACATCGGAGAAAGTGGCCGCCGACCTTTCCGTTTCTATGAGGCTTCTTCGTTCCCGCCCTGGCTCCGTGTGCCAGGTAGCTGGTTGTCCCTTGGCTTGGTTGCTTTCCTTGCTGGTTGAGCACATGAGTTGCCACGTGTTGCCTCAAGCTTCGTGCTATAAGCTTTGCTTCTGCACTCATTTCAGATGTTTCCCCTCCTTTCGAAACGAGGGTTGATGAGGTGTCCTGTCCATTCGGTGGCTGCCGGCACCGGAACAAAGTTAGTTAGTTAGCCGACGTTTCCACATCGAGATCTCCTGCCACAGAGCGACCGGATGGAGGAGAGATTTGCTGTACGCAGGGGAGCATCCTGGGTCAGCTATAGCCGGACACCCCGCTATGGAAGAAGGACTTCTTGATTCTCTAGGCTCCGGCCCAAGTTCATCACGGTACATCTGAGGGCGGCGGCTGTTCATGTCGAACCGGGCCATTCCAGGCCAACACATTCAACAGGACCTGCCTTCAAATCTAGAAGGCTTGGGCTTGCTCCGCTACACCGGTGTGAAAAGTTTCCAACAGAGACGGAGATGCGGCGCTTCCGGTCAGGCCTTCTCTTTGGCCCTGCACGCTCCAAACCCCAAACCGCCTGTCCCGAACAGCTGCAGTCTACTTGCAGTTTCGAGTGTTTCCAAAGCCGGGTGCGATGCGACCTAAGGCGTTGAAGAGCTCTGCGGTCTCTGCGCTCTTGGACCCTTGCGGTCGGTGCTCGTGAAAGAAGAAGGGTTTAGTTCGGGTCATGCCAGAAAACTTTACTCTTAGCCCGGGCGACACGAAGACAGAAGCCTTACAGAGGCACGGCGAAAGTGAACTGCACACAGCAGGTTCGCTGATCACTCGGTCATGCCACAATCAAGCGAAGTTCATGGCATTATTGGCTTCTTTCCTGCCATTGATGCATTTGCAAGGTGCGAGCACAGGCAGTTGCCGAATGAAGCACCGGAGCGGACGAGGCTGAGATTTCACCGACTCGGATCACAGGCTCTGGCAAGGCTTGCAGCCAGCAGCCAATATTCTCCTTGGATCCATATGCCTTGCAGTGCTCAATCTCATGAGCTTGCGGTCTACAAGCCGGAGAGATCAACTCCGGCGAATGAGTCTGCCCTCATTGCCAACTTGGCACCTCTTATCCCCCAAAGAAGTCGCTGACTCATTGCGCCTGCAAAATTGTCGCCTGGAAAGAACATGATACATTGAACGAGCTTTCGTAGAAGGCCGGCTGTGTGCACCTCGTGCAGTATCATTGTCAACGATCGGATGATCTGTCATGTCAGTGCAATGTGAAGCATTCGGATCAAGCCGCAGCTCGCAGCTGTCGCAGCAGGGCAGCCAAATGCCGCATTCTTTGCACAGAGACGTGTTTCTCTGGCGTGGCAGTGGTGCTGATGCAGCGCTTGTCACCGCCGGTCGTCTCCGCACCAGGTGCAGCCAAGTCTGCAAGACAGAAGTCGAATATTCTTGCCATGAGCTTTTTTCTCTGCGTTCGGATACCTTGTCCTTGGCTCATGTCGCGTCTGCCTCTGCTCGCCCGGAGCCCGCTGTGAACGCATCGCTCGGTGCGCCTGAAGTCAATCTCTGCCGGCCCTCTGGCGCATCCGTCCGGTTGTCTCAGATTTCTCCAAGCTCCAGCGCTTCGTTTTTGTTGGACCAGACTTACCCCACGGATCACGAGCTGTCTCGCTTCGAAGAACCTTCAAGCTTATATAGGCCCAAGCCCAAGCTAGGTTGGTGATGGGCCTCCCTGTCAACCGCCCGGGTCCATAGCATTGGACCTCCGAGCTCGTAGTCTCGGCTGCTGTTGGAGTCGACATCCAAAAACATTCTTCGGGTTGCGGACGGGCACATGAACTCTGAACGCTCACCAGGCCTGTCGTTTCAGCTTACCCCGAGGCCAACTGCATGACTTTCCAAGATCTTGCATTGCTGGGCTCTGCAAGGAACCTGCAGAACTAAGGCAGTCAGAAGTAACCCAACGGCGCCATAGGCTGCTCTGTGCAGGCCGCTTTTCTTTGATTCCCAGCATTCCCTCTGAGGGCTAGAGGGCCCGCTAGATGCCACAAGCCCCTTGCAAATTGTTGCCTTCAGCATCCGATGGCGTCTAACCTCATGGCCCGGCAGCACCGGTGGTGTGGGAGTGTTGCCGGAACACTTTCGCATCAGCCCGCATTGCTGAGGTTCATTATCTTCGGAATGTGAACCGCTCCAGCTCCGGTCCGTAGCGTAGCCGCCGCCCAAAGGCCACAAAGCGCCGGCTCCGTTTTAGGCCTCCCAGCCTCGAGTTTTGGCCTGTCCAACTGCCACAGTCCCTTGTCTCTAGGATTTGGGGTAAAAGCGCTGCAACTTTGTCCCTGCATTCCGTTCGGCTAGCCCTGCTGCAGACTGTGGGCGCAAGAGATTCAAGGCATCAGCGTCCCTGTTGTAAACTTTTGGCGAGTGCACGATGTGGAGCTGCTCTCGCTCCCTGCTCCCAACGGAGATTTTGCGCTTGATTTTGGGAATGAGCCTTGGCACCAAGCACCCTGACACCCCGTGACGGGCTGTGGATCAAGGGACCCAGGCCTTCTCAGCTACTGCAAGAGTTGAGCAGGGATTGTGTTGGTAGCAGCCACATGTCTTAGAAGTGCTTGCTCGGTTCTGCAGGCCAGCGCAGTGGATTTCAGGAGTCGGTGAGCCAGTGCTCTTGTCCCCACGTCGTGGACCAATGAGAATGACATCGCTGGTCATGAATAAACTCATTCAGGGCTGAGTGAGTGCGGGGACGCCACGTAGCTTTCTCGTTCTGCGCCGGGTCGGAGCCCTCATCCAATGGTGACCTCTTATCCCCTGACCTGCTGGCAACGTACCCTTTGCTCGCGGCACTGACGTTTCGCAGTAACTGTTGGAGGAGAGCTCGAAAGTCAGCAACGTCCCCAGCTCCTGTCACCCAGATGCGAGACTTCAGATGTGCGATGCGACGTCTGGCAGCTCCCTTGCTTGTAAACCCAGGCCTGCCGCACCTCCTGCAGCAGTTCAGGGGGCCTTGGAGGAAGCATTTGGAGCGTAGTACCTGCTGGAGTCCTTGTCGCAGGTATGTGCACCCTATATGCACTCTTTCTTGAAGCGAAGTGTGCTTGTGGCTCGGGAAGCTCACACCGTAGCTTAGGGATGTCTTAAACTCCACAGCGTGAAGCCAGCGTGAAGCTCACTTCGCCAACAGCTCACGCAAGGTGCTAAGTTCCCTGACGCTGAGGCTGAGAAGCTCGCCAAGATGGTTTAAATCAGCGTGATTAATGTGTGAAAATCAACTCCCGCATTGCCACCTTAAGCCCTCGAGGCCCTCGAACTTTTTCACACTTCTAGGGGTCGATTTTGAATTTCAGATCTGTCAATGATCCCTGAATAATTTCCCCGACCAACTTAAAACGCACAAAGCCAAGAAACAGTATAAGGGTTTCCTAAAGCTCCGGCGTTTACGCGCTGCCTGTGCTCAGCGTATTTGAGATATCGGAAGGTCTGTCATTTTGCGGGCTCTTCAGCACTAGAATCCGAACGGGGCCGAAACCGATGCTCCGCAAAGACGACTCTTGGCCCCGACCCGTAGCCGTGCATGAGTTTATCTCGTCATTTCCTTGGGAAGGGGAAATGCACGACACGAAGGTCTGAGTGCTTGCTGAAGCCTCGTAGGACCGCCCGTGCGTCCACGGGCTTCAAGAGGTTCCTACACGCCCGAGTGCAGAGCGTCCCACCTCGCTAGCTTCTGTGCTAAGCTCGTCCGACAGATAAGACAACGAGCTGCCTACCCGGCAGCGGCATGAGCTTCTAAAGGCGTGTAATGGCTGAGGCAAGCCTGACAAGCTTTTCACTTGCGGTCTGTTGCTTGCTTTCTTTTGGACTTACCTCACACATGAGCTTCTGGACATTCCGTTTGCACCGAGTGTTGTCGAACCAGCAAGTTGCAGCAGTACCGGTGCAGAGAAGTTGTGCCCGTGACCCGGAGGTTCAGTGCTTTGCCAAAGGTTTTTCCCAAGCATGCAGCTTTGACTAACCTGAGCCATGTAGCTGTCAGGAGCCCTTTGCACTGTGAGCCTGTCTTGGCTTCCGGCTCCTGGAGCCGGTCTCGGATGTGAGCCTGTGAGAACACATGCCGTGCATGAGCTGTCCCATTGACGAGTCCCGGCTCCAAGTGCTCCCTAGAGCCGCTGTGATATTTCCCCAGCCTTGACTCTAGATCCTACGTAGCATAGGGCCCCCAGTAAATCACCCGAAGGCCATGAAGGCAGAAGCATTCAAGCTCCGGAAACGAATGGCAGGGAGGCCGCATGGGCGCTTGTTGTGAGGATCTGAAGTTGGGGTGTTGGCCGTGAGTGGATTCGCCCTGCGGCTGTTGCAGAGTATTTTGGAGTTACTAGGGGGGAGCACGAAGAAGCCAAAGTCGGTGGCTATCCAGCAGGCACTTCAGTTGTGTCGTTTCCCTAAATTGCAAGGCTTGACGCCGCCTTTCCGGTGTGCCACCTCACTTCTGAAAGTTCGCCTGATGCTTCCGGGTGCCAGCCGTGCCCAAAGAACTCGGAAATTCAGTTTTGATGGGGGGAAGTTGCGCGACGCCGGGCCTGTCAGGATCGGGCGACAGGCTGTTGCAGGTCACGACGGCAAATCGTGTTGGGCCAGGCGCATAACGGCTGTGCGCTCTGCGAGGGTCCCGCAGCTCAGAATCGCATCATCCCGCTGACACGGCGTGGACCTCGGGCTGCTTAGGATAGCTTGACAGAAGGAGCTCGCCTTGAGATGCCGGCGCCCTTCCCAGGATTGTTTTCAATGTTTCTTTCGGGGCACAGTCGCTTCAGCCGCACCACCCTCATTTTCGCTGAAGTCCTCGGCCTGGCAGTTTTTGATTGGGGTTCTGTCGTCGGGAAAAGAACGGAATCGAAGTAGCCCAACATTGGAGACCCTCAGTCGCGATTTCAGCCTGACAGTTCATGCTGGGTCACCACAATGGAGCGGGCGACGCATGCATTGCAGGCTTCTCTCCGTGCGCAGTTTCACAGTAGCCAAATGAAACGAATTGTTTTCGCTGCAGGCCTGCTTCGTGCGGATGTTCCTTGGTAACCGGGCAGGCCCTCACAGGTCGGGGAGTACAAATCTCGCCACATCACTGCCATCGCGCCATGCAAGACATCGAAAAGAACTCCTGAAAACCTTGGACGGCCATCTGAAGCCGGTTGAGACTGCTGGACACTGTAGAAGACACAGCCGACAATTTTGTAAAGCCAGACTTACAAGCGGACATTGATAGACAAAATGCCTTATTCCCCTGGCAGACGACACCACGTGCAACAATGTTTTTGATAATTGGCAGTACGGACTTTGAGACTCTTAAAACATTTCAATCTGCCGTCCAGACTTCAGCAATCGGCTTGTAAGGTATGGCTGCATCTGGTTTCTCAATCTCAGTTGGCAGCGGCAGGTGCATGCGAAGTTTTCTGGTTTTCCAAAAATTTACTAGCAGGTTCCTTTTACAAGCGCGGGGCACCAAAACCGGTTCTGTGGCTTGGAGTCTGTCGTTGCAGCCGTGGCATTCGTGGAGCACCTGTTGCACATGAGCGATGCACCAGCGTCTGCAGTCGGAAATTGGCTGTGCTACCATTGCTGTAAGCTTGGCAGAGCCTTGATGTGCTCGGCCGCAGCCCAGAAGCCGCCTCCTTGTCAATGCGGCAACTTGGCAACTTGCACGCGGAAGCCGACAAGTTTCGCAAGGTCCCAGCCTAGGCCTAGGCATCTTACGAGAGCCTCGCAGTCGGCACGAGGGGGTCCTCGCACGCGATAAGACGATATGGTGCTTCAAGTGTGCCCTAGGGAGACAGCCGCGATCAGCCGCTTAAGTCCAAAATAAAGAAGCCGCCTAGAGCCTCGATCGCGGTAGCGGGGTCTGGTGATTGCGGTTGCGGGCACAGCCGGAGCAGAATCTCGCCGGAAGCCCCCTTTCGAGCTTAGCTTGTGGGAGCTTGCATTCTGGATGGCTGCTCGGACTCGTCTTCAAAGCCGGATCGAGCCCCGAAATCTTCTGGCCTCGGTGCCACATTAGACCATCAGACTCCAGCGCTGCTCTCTAAGAGCCAGATGCATCAAAGTCCTTCACAGGTGCCCTGGAGATTCCGAATCCAGCTGAGTATCGTTAGCACATGGTCGTGCTTCGGTGCTCGTGGCGTTTCCTCTATCCTTCAAACCAGAACCCCGACATTTTGCACGAGAGCTGAACACGAGCGAGTCCCAGCTTCCAGAGCGTAAAGTGAGGTTGGGTCCCGATCTGTATTGGGATCAGGATGGTAACCTGGCCCAGGATGAGATGGGTTTCACTCCCTTCGCCTTGGAATCCTGAATGCTTGCTCTGCATGTTTCATAAGGTTTTCGCTTGGTGCAGCCCGATGCGGGTGGCAGTTTTTTCGGTGTTGCAGCCTCTGCCGAGCCTGCGTACGGGCTTCCGAAAGTTTCCAAAAGAAACCGTGTAGGCTTTCGTGGCTCTCCGGTTGTGGGGAGCTTGCAGTGAGGCCCACGAGGCTTGGCCACATGCTCGCTGGTCGCCCATGCTGCACCTGAAGAACAGGCTTTGCAAATTTCTCCGCAAAGAATAGGAAAGGCTGTCAGCCCCCACAGCTGCTGCTGCTGCTGCTGATGCGGCAGGCGATGCAGGGATGGCTCTTTTCGCAATGCCTTTGGGATCGGGAAGTCGTTTCCACAGATCAGGACCTCCTCCAGCCCCGAGACTTCGCAGAGGCAAAGGTTGTGTTCCGGGGATGACATTCTGCCAGATGGTTCCAAAGCGTGTCCGAGCCACTAAGTTGGTGCTGGGGTCAGCTCGGGTGGAGATGCAACCCGCCAAACCTCGAATCGGTTTGCTCGGGGCAGTGGCAGCAGTGATGTCCGCCGCTGACGTGCAAGACGTGGCCCTGAATGCATGTCAGCCAAGTGCAGGTGCAGCTTTTGCCGTCAGACTTGTGGCGGAGTGTGTCACAGCCATGGCTGTCAGAACCTGAAGGCATTACCGCAAGCGAGATGGCATCTCGCAAAGGGCCCTTCTTTATTCCTTCTTTATTAAACCTTTTCCAGCTGGGACCTCGACAAGCGGTTAGGAAGTTAGGCATAACGATGCTGTACACGCATTAACTCATTGTGGACAAAAAAATTCAGGAACCCTTTCAGAGCATCCTTTGCAAGGAATTGATGCCGACGTATGAGCACACCAGCAGTCTCGCAAAATTTAACGAGGTCTCTCGTGGCGGGCTGGTGGATCGGGTGCGCCACCTAACCCTCAATGCTGCAGCAAGTTCATCCAAGCTGTGATTCGCCTGGTGGCAAAGGGTTTCTGAGTTGCAGCCGAAACTGGCAGCGAGGAAAAGGCAGCCGCATCTAAAGTTGTGCGACGGTGTCAATTATGTCTCTTGCCCTGCCGAGGCCTTCTTTCCAAGCTGTAAGCCTCAGATTCTGGACTTGGCTTGCCTCACTGGTCGTGGGTGGCCAGCCAACTGGCATCACATTTGCCCTGGTTCCGGATGTTTCGGGTAATCGCAGCGGAAAATTTATGCGCATGTAATGGGCCCAACTAAGGTGTTATTAAATACATAGCTTCCTCTGCTGCGATATCGCAGCATCTGCTTCGAGCCCCCGGTCATCCTTCAGCAGGAAGCTAAAATCAACGTCCTTTTGCTGCTGAGCCGTCTGTGCTCTGAAGCCTGGTACCTTTCTGTCCAAAAAAGTTCTTTGGCATCGTCTGACGATGAGGCGTCAAGCTTCTAATTCCAGTACTCCGCATGCCTGGATCCTACCTAGGATGCAGGCATGTGCCTCCAAGAGTAGTGCTGTACACACAGCTTGACGGTGTGTGTCGACGCATGGCTGCAAGCGAGAGATGCCTTCTGACATCGTCGTACTGGTCGCTGTCATTGTCAGGTGTTCTGCGACATGGAGTTGTAGCTTTGAGGGTGGGGAAAGGGGGGTGAGGGTTGGTTTCCTCCGCGATGGGAGCTCAGGAGGCAGAACGACTGGGACCTTGTCCTGAAGGCTCTACTGGCCGCGGGCAAGGCACTGCAGAAAGCCACTGCATCTGCGTGACCCTTGTCATGAGCCAGATTTCAAGTTTCGCGCAGCCAGGTTTGCCGATTTTGCGGGTAGGCGACTTCGACATGTCATACGAATCCGGGAATTTGTCCTCCGGGAACCCGTGAATCCAAGATCACCAAGCTCGTCTGAGGCCTTCCCTGGGGCTCTCCGCGCTGCCGCCGTGGGCTCCCGACCCTTTGCTCCGCCGGCCGCGGTGAGGAAAGGTGCTGAGACTTGCCAGCGACCGGTATGTTTACAGGGTGGAAAACGGCATTTCTTTCCTGTGTCTGTCGTCAGGGACCACTACCGGTTCGAAAAATGCAAGGTCCAGGATTCTGATCGGCTTGAAGCTGTAATGTTGAGTTGTACACATGGTACAGAGGCAGAAGTGTGTCGAGCACTCCGCACAGCGCAGCATAAACGGGATGTGAAGATACCCATCAAGTGATTGCATGTGCTACACTATACATGCACGGGGGCTCGAGAGAAATCCTTCTGCTTGACTTGAAGGGTCGAGTTTTTGAAGAGTCCGGCAAGTGAGGAGTTGGGTTCAACAGGCATACAGCAAACGCTTAAACCCCGGCCACACAATCCACAAATCCCTCGACACTGAAAACTAAACCTTTAGGCTTTGAGATCTCGGATACAGGGTTTGGGTGTTGGGGCCTGGCGTGCAGGAGCGCAAGCTCTTTGATGGCCTGGGCCTTGGACGCGACGTGACTTGGTCGAAACCGGTGATGTTCTGCTTATGGGAGCCTGGGCCGGGTCTTCTGGGGCCAAAGCTCGAGCATCGACCAGCGGAAGTCTGAAATGTTTGGAGCACAGTGTCGGACGAATGAAAGGAATCGACAACGGTCCAAAAGCCCGGTCAGGAAACGACGATGCTTAGGCAGAGCTGATACAGAAATCCTGCGGACGGCACAGGTCCACTGGGAGGGCCTGGCTCTCAACTCGACCCGAGCTGACCTTGCAGTAAACACACAGCTACTACTTGTATGCCATTTCTTGGATCAGCACAGAACTTAAGCCCACCGGGTCCAACATTGCTTGCATCTAGCCGAGCACGGGTGGTTTGTGTCCCGTGCTTGCTCCATGATCGTGAAGTCTTTTCGAGGCATCGTGGCCGCGATGCACATGGTCCAGACAGGGGACCCCCCTGCATAGCATGAGCACCTTGTCTGAAGTAGAGGCATTGTGCATTTACCTCTCCGTCAGGGTCTCGGAATCTGAGAAGATGTCTGTTTTGAAGGGCCCATCAAGCACTTCGCCCCTGCCTGGCGCCTTGCAAAGCGGGAGGCCTGCAGCCTCTTTGCTGGCTGCTGCTGCATCGACGAGGGTGGCCTGGCTGCCTCGAGCTGTAGCAGGGTCAGAATGGGCCAGATGTAGCTTCTGTTCTGGGACATAACGTCTTTTTTCTTTGATAGTAGCTTTCTCCAACAGAATGCGGTGGAAGCCTCGCGGATTGGTGCTCGGAGACTTTCTACTAATACCAGGTTTGCTGCACAGTTGGGACCAAAGCCTAAACTGCATTCTGCACGGGCCATCGCTGAAGCAAGTCCTGCGTTCCTGCTCATGACCGAAGTAGAAGTAGCCGTGCCGATTCTGTAGTGTTACTATAATGCGTATACATATATATATATAATTATATAGAGAGAGAGAGAGTACATTATAGAATAGTTTTATTGTATAGTATACGATGCCAGATTGTAACACCCAAGATCAAAGTCAAGGCAGTTGCTTGATTCTTGGTGCCATCTTTCATGTCCCGGAGGCAAAAATCTGAAAGATCACTCGAGCGTAAACCCCAGTGCAACAAAGTGCAGTCTCAAATCCCTTGAAGGTTCGCTGTTGGTTGAACTTGTTACCGAAGACGAAAACCCGAAGGAGTGAAGCTTTGACCGAAGACGAACACCCTGCGGAGTGAACGAACCTTCTACCGATGACGCAAAACCGAAGGAGTGAACCCAGTATGAACCTTTTAGAGAAGACGAAACCCCCAAGGAATGCCTTTTGCCGAAGTGCCCTACGGTTGTGAACCTTTGAATGAAGAAGACGGACACTCTATGGAGTGAACCCAGCAGCAACCTTGTACCCAAGACGCGAACCCTCAGGAGTGCATCCAGCAGAAACCTTTTGCCGAACGAAAACCCTAAAGAGTGAACCCAGCATGAACCTTGTGTGACGGTTGTGTCATGGTGCGAAATACACGAAAAAAAGCATAGCCGATCCGCATGTTCGCAGACCTTCTGCAGAGATTCGCTGGTTTTGGAGACAGAGAACAGTTACAGCCAAGTAGTTTGCTATGAAAAAGCTTAAAAGTTACGTCTAAGAAAGCAAGAAAATGCATCTAACCTCCCTTCCGCCTCGAGCTGGCGCCTTTGCACGTGCGCCGTGAGAATCTCCGTCTGCACAGAGCCGAGACTCTTTAGACTCCATCGAAAGCTCCAAACAGGTCCCTCTTGCTCCGCTTCCCGTCTCTCGCGAAGGCCGAGCAGAATGTCATGGCGGCGGGCTATGTCGGGCTATGGCGGGCTTCCCGAAAGGACCTCCAGAGACAGGGCCGCCATGGCTCCGTCCCTCTCTTCGAGCAGGGCCGGAAAGATCCGACGGCCAAGCCCGGAGTGGAGTCTGGAAGCTGGGAGGGTGAAGCCCCCTGTTCTGATGGTGTCTCACATCTTGCTGAGCTGTTGAAGAAGCTCACTCCGAATGCATATTCACAAGCTAACTTAATGGAATCCGCCGGAAATTTCCAGTGTTGCGGCAGCTTTGGAGCAGCTTTCAAAATGCGAAGCCGCGAAAAAGCAGACTCTCAGACTAGTCAACTCATGATCACTTCTGCGCGACGAGCAGTGACAGCACGGACCAAACCAACACTAGCTGTCGAACATCCCATTATTGCATCCGTGTGTTGCTGCTCCTGCCGCCCCCTCCCTTTGGCCACCTGCTTCACGGTTCCACCAGAGCATCTGCTTCACACGTTCTCTGTTTTCAGACGATACACGATGGGACAGGTCGACACCACCGCGGCATCCGCGTTTCAGTCGCAGCCGATAGTGGTTCGAGCGCCGGGCGCGCTGTTCGGCTGCCATTGATGATGTGGACATTCCAGGCTGGCTATGTGAGTGCAAGCTTTGAGCCTCGGATCCCTAAGCCCACCAAGCGGTCGGGCAGCTGCTCGAGTGATGACAGCAGAAAGTCCGTAGTTGTGTTTTGTTTTGCTGCTATTGCATTTGCCGGACCCCCGTAGAGCTGACCGGACCTTCGCCACTTGGTGATGCCAAAGGCTTTGGACAGGGTGTTGCATTCTTTAAAGTGGACGACTTGGATGGTAGGTTTGCAGTGCGGGGAAAGGAAATGCAATGTGTTGCGAAACAAGCAACCCTAAACCGGAAGACTTTTTGGTGAGGCGTCGCTGACGAAAAGCCATTCGTACGCTCCCTCCACGCTGGGGCCGTACTGAGGGCTGCACAAATCTTCGGACTCTGTCTTAGGTGTTGAAGTCGCTTGACGAGGGTTCAGGATTTGTTGCTGATGTTGAAGGCTGCACTTCCACATGTTCACGATGCATGGCAGAGGGGATCCTCTTCCCAGCTTCTGGGGTTCCCAGGACCTGGGGGGCATGATTTGGCACCTGCAGTTTTCTGCATGGTTTCTCTCAGGGAAGCTATCCTGCTCCGAGCAGCAACACAGGCAGACGCCAGGCGCATGGACTGCTTCCCCAAGACAGCCAGCATTGTCGCACAGGCCCAATTGTCATGGTTTCATGCCTTCTCCTGGCCTGGGATCATGGGCTGATCTCTGTTTGCAGAGGGTTTCGTGGCCATAGGACTAGGACCCGACCCGGGTCACGAAATGGGAGGATCGGTATGTCTGATCAACTATCAGAAGGAGTGTCATGGGTGTATCAGGCAAAACCTATTGAACTGGGCCCTGAAGTTCTGCCTTGCTGCGAGGCTGGCCGTGCCCACCCGGCCTCCAGTCAGTGGGCCAACGCAGGCAAAAGGACAGATTGTCAGACTGCGAGGGCTCAGGGCTTCGGTGCTTCTAATGGAGCCACGGAGGGGAAAGTGTCCAAATTGAAAGTCCGAAGCTTCGCCAGAGCCTCCTTAGCCAGAGATCCGAAAGCCCGATGTGCCAGGTGATCCGAAGCGGCATCCTCACAGAGCGCTACGGACGTCCATACCTCAGCAGCGTCTTTTGTGGACAGGTGTCAGTGTGTACAGTGGTTTACAGGCCCCCATGGCTGAGCTTGCATCAAAGGTTCGTGGGATTGAAGGTTTTGAAATGAGCATAGTGCCCTGATTGCCGCGGTCCACGGTTACGGTCCCGCTTGTGCGAAACAGCAAGGCCCGGCCTCGTCGTCTCCCAGGCCATGCTACTCCTGGAGGCCCTGCACCTGGACAGGATCTCTCAAGCTTCAACAGCTCCCCCTGCAGCACGATCCCAGTAAAGCCAGAGCTGGAAAGAGATGGGAAGTCGCAATTGAAGGTCGGAATTCGAAAAGCTCTTGTGTAGCCTACACCGTGAAGAGCACAATGTTCTGTCCTTGTTATCGCCTATAGGCAAGACCCGGAGTCCTTGTTTTGGACTCGAATGCTTCAGGTCGCGTGCAGTTGAGCCCATGGGCACCCAGTTTGGCCCTTGTCACTGGCAGCGAGTGCTCGTGTCATGGGGCTGACCTCTGCGATTGCTGCCAGTAGGGATAACACTCCTCCTATATACAAAATCTGATGGACATCAGTCAGAAGGTTTTGTTGCATCCCTGGCTTGGGTGTGAGACTGTTCAATCGCACAGACGCTGAGGCCTGCACTGCTATGTGGCGAGCCGAGATTCCGAAGTCCGTTCCGAATGGCAGATGTGTTTGTGTTTTTGTTCTTGTCCTTTTTGTGCATAGTTTTGTTTGTGTATATGTGTGGGCGGCATCAAACCCGGATGTCGGTTTGATATACCTACCTCTGAAATGTGTTGTTATGGTGCGGGCCCAAGCCTAGAACCCCACATGGTTGTTTGTTATTGCCTAGCATTGGAATCAAGTTGACATCATTTGGCATCACATCAAATGCAATCGGACCACGATGACTGTTGGCATCGTTCAGCCTTGGTTTGTCCGAGTGCGTATAGGTGCACATTTTGTCAAAGGGAGTATTCTCAGCAACCAGACTGCTACAGATCCCGTGGGCAGTTGGCATTGTGGGGGGGTCTGTCAAGCAGCCCGGAGGCATCCCAGCTCACGCACAGTGACAGACTGGGGTTCTAGGCGCACGGCAGCTTGCAAAAGCGGGCGGTCAGGGTTCTAGTCCCTGCCCCCATGCTTCGTGCTGTCGCCGCCTTCGTCTTCCATTCTCGCACAGTCTCGCGTCGCGGTTTGCCGAGGGTGTCTCTAACGGGTTTCTGGTCCTTGGCCCTGGTTTCTTGCCTAGGGCCCCCTTGCCTGATCTTGCCTGCCTGCCTGAATTTGTCGCGCCCCTCGCTACGGGAGAGAGCTCTTGCCGCACGCAGCTACGTACAGTTGAGTATAGTTGAATTTTTATCACTCCCGGATGTTGTTTTTTCACCAATTCCCTGCACATCCCTGCACAGACAATGCTGCAAGCAATTTTGACTCTTGGCCGTGTTGGTCCTCACCACCCCCAAAGTTTACTTAAAACAGTATACCCGATAATCCTAAATTGCCGAGACAGCCAATCTTCCGGTGCACCACGCATGTTCCTCAAAACGATGTTGTTCCTGTAGTGCCGGTGCGAGGCGAAGGACGGTTTGTTTGTGGGAAAGCATGTTCTGTCAGCGGCGGTGCAGGCCGTAAGGACCTACAATCCCACACCAAGCCATCATCAGTTGTGGGCCGCGCTTTTTTGGGGCACGGCACAATGCTTCCTTGAAGGGGTCTGGGGTAACAACACCGACGTAAGGTCTAAACTAATTGAAATAGTTCGGGTGGTCTGGGCGTACTACATTGTTACTACATGATGATGCAAGCATGGGATTAGCCTGTGTGCCCTCGTTCTTACGGAAATAGCTTAGCCAGTGAAGGCACATGATTTACGCAACCTGAAGTCATACTGCAACCCTATAAGCCCAAAATACCTATATACCAACTATTAAATAGAGACCCCCCCCATATGAAAAGCGCTATGTTGCAACCGTGGCTCTTCGCCGAGCCCGTCGTGCCCGGGCCCAGGCCGCAGCCCGGCTTTGAGCCCGAACGCTGGCGTGGCACTCGGGGCACTCGGCTTTCGGCTTAGTTCCGAGCTAAAACCAGGAAGCTGGGAGTTATGGTCGTGGCCAACAAGATTGTAAGCCAGACCACGTGACCCAAATGTCTCCCAATCTTTCGAGATCCATCGATCGCTTGCTGCCAGACACAGCCCCCAAGAGCCGCACGTGTGATGCAAAAGCGACGGGCAGACGTGCATGCAGCTGAGAAGGATGAGAAGGGCATGCGTGGCGGGAGTGATCGCGCACAGCGAAATGCTTTGACGATGGGTGGTGCACCGTCATCGTACGAAACGAGCTAGCAGCTAGCAGCTAGCATGCACGATGCCGTGATGAATCTTCCTGCTAAGGCGATGAACCTTAAACTTTGCCTGTTGCCCATCTGAATCCAAATTCGAGATCGTCGGAGTGGTATTGAGGCAGAGTGGCGATTCTCCAGCGAGGCACCCCCGCCCCTGCAGGCCAGCTGTTTTGAAGTTTTGTGGAGCGTTGAAAGTTGTACCAGGGAAGCAGATCCTCGGGCCCACAGTCGTTATCACTTTTCGGACATGCTCTGCAGGCCTTCCGAGATTCTTGGCTTGGGTTTATCACGTAGTCCGCGTGTCTCTGCGCCACATGAGGGCCTTTGTATCGACAGCAACAACCAACGTTCCGGGTATGTCACTCAAGATCCGAATTTCTTTCAGCACTCAGCCGTGACACCTGGACCAAGCCCGGCAAGCGCAACCATAATAGCCATCAAAAGGGGCAAGCACCATAGGAAAGAAGTTGACCGGATATACAACATGTTTTCGGCGCACTTGGACGTTGTGGTCCCTCCGTGGTGCAGACTGTCAACATGAAGACGTCGTCTTGTGAAGGCTGCACCTTCACGCCTTCGATGACTTTGGGAGCACTTGAAATAGATGTGCCAGTTGGACTTGCGGGGCTGCGAGGGAGTTTCCTCACGTACCCTCGAGGTCGGCCGAGCTCGGCGCCCCGACGCCCGAAGGCCGTGACCAGGGCTTGGGCCTCAGACGGCGACTTTGAACGTGCACTCGGAGTGGACAGGACTTATCCTTGCTCGAAGCCTGTGTAGAGCGCTTGTGCGGTACCGACTCTATGAAGTGCTTTCCATGGGGCAACATGCGCGGCTTGTGCTCTCCTGAAAGAAACTTTCCTATCCAGGGTATCAGACGCTTCCTTATAGCTCCCATGCAGACACAACCAGGAGCCTGGAGCCAGAACGTGAGGCGGTGCTTGCCAACTTGTCCAAGATCCCGCAACGAAAGTTCCCGCGCCCGCAAGCTCGCGAGCCTTTTGCGAGGCCCGCACGCCGCCTCTGCAAACGCGCGAGCGAAATCGACAGAAAGTCGAGACTGCATCTCAGGCCTGCAGGGTCCAGTTCTTATGGGAGTCTAGCTCGCGATGGCGTGTTTTGTTTCAGCCATACAGCAGCGCCAATGTTCTGCAGGTGTCCAAGGCTTCCAGAACATAGATGGAGCCGTTAAAGCGGCCTCAAGTTTTGCAGTACTTCAATGTGGGAGCTTTGTATGCAGCGTGTGCCCTCATTCGTTGCATTGGGATGTCTGGTTAAGATGCAGCATTTAAGATCCCATCAGCAATCCCGTCTTCCCCGTGAATGCAACACAGCATCCATATGCGAGCAGGTATTGCAGGAACTGCAACAGAACGAATTTAGGGTTTTTATCATGGTTTAGCGTCCGACTCTGAAGAGCCCCGAGGAGGCACGAGCTGCAGAGGCGGCTGGGGAGAACAGGTCCGCTTTTCTTGTTGATCCTTGAGGAAGCTTGTGGGTGCCAGAGCAAGCACGACCCAATCATATATGTTCCTAAATCATCGGCTAGGTAGGTTGGGATTTAGGGATCAGTTTAACCCTTCGGTGGAGCAGCATTGTCAGATGCGATTGTCGTGGCCCTTTTGGCGGAGGCGACCGCCTCTGATCTTTTGATCAGCGCGGCAGCGTTTCAGGTCGGATCATGTCGGATCTCTGCATGTTCTGTGCTGATCATGTCGTTCCCTCCTTTGGGTATCTTTGGGTGTTGTCGCGCTCGGCCTTTCCTCTGCTCGCGACGATCGCAAAGGAGTCGGTCGATGAAGATGGTCAGTTGGGCTACAGTGGGATCGTTGAGGTCATGGCAGATGGGGTCAGCGCGGATCTGTCTCGGGATCTGGCACCCAGTATGGCTCTAGCTATCGGGAGAGCCGCCAGCGAGGAAGCCGCGATCGCGGCCTTTCCGCGCCAGCAGTTCGCGACCCGTTCGAGATGAGGGCTCCGAATCAGCTCGAACAGCGACATTGAACTCCAATGTGGCCAGTTCGATCAACGTCTTGGCGGAGAGGGAGCAGGTCATGCCCCGAATTCGGTGTTCCACATGTCGGCGTTCGCGAACTATAATCTGGATGGCAAGGGCTCTGAGACAGGTGGCTTGGTTCGTTTCACCGCTTTTGCGGGACACGTCAGCCACTTATATGAGGACGTGAAGTTCTTCCATGGGAGTGAGGTGTTTTTTGCTGGACTTTTCGTGGTTACCGCTCGGACAATGATCTGTTTGTCCAGCAGCAGTTCCGCGATGAGATCCTCACTGGAAAGCTCGGCGTGGTCGGCTCAGACCCTCTGTCGTGGTGGCCGTTTTCATGGGTTGATGTGGAATTGTCATGGCAAGTGATCACTGCCGTTCCTGGTGCGAGCTATGGGTCACCAACCGGGCACGGGAACGACGCCGGTCGGGTGGAGTTTTGCTTTCGCGACTCCAACAACTAGATGGATCTTTTTTTTGGGAGGATCTCCATCCCTGGGTTTTGGCTCACAGTGTCCCATATCTCAGGCCCCACGCTCATCAACACGAGCAGCGCTTGCCGACATCACACGGACCAGGCGCACCAGTTTGCCCAGTTCGCGGCACTCCACCGCTCCACCGCCGTGGTTCAATGCTTCACACTCCAGCTGGAGTCGCACTCGCTCGACGTGCAGCTTCCGGGGCGACGGCGATTTCCGCTACGAAGCCGCTCCCGGCCATGTATGTTTATCAGACGCACGTCGAGGGCGAACGAGGCCCGCCTTGACGTCTACGCAGCTAGACGATGATGGGCCCACAGAAACAGGCTTCGCCTCCCGGTCTTCCGATCTCTGCGACATCCCCGGCCGACCCCGGAGACGGGGCCTGCCCAGACAGATGTGGTGATTTTCACGGACGGGTCGGCTCCTAGCACGAGCCCCGACAACCGCACAACCGAGATGATCGGGGGAGTCTTATTAGATCGGGTTGACGATCCACCGCAGTCGTGCCTTCTACCATGGTTCGGTGGTTCCCGCGGCAGATCCAGATTTGTACGGTCGAGTTGCCAACAGTCGTCGCTGCCATCGAGACTTTCAAAGTTTTAACGACCGCTTACAAGGGAAGCTGGCCCTGATACTTGTGGACTTTAAATCCGTCGAAACCGCCGTGATCAAAAGGCGATTCGGTGAAAGAAGATGTGCCTATGTTGTTAGGGATGGTGGGGATCTTCTGGGACCTTGTGCTCAGGCTTAGGTGTCGTGTTTATGATATGGGTCGAGTGCCTACTGATTCCAACCCGGCAATTCTGCCGTCGCGTGACCTTTGTGGATGTATCAATACGCCGGTCTGATTATTGAAACGGGTTTAGGGCTTGGGTGAAAGCGTCGCATTGGACGCGACGAAGATCGGCTGATGTCAAGAATCAGGATGTTGAATATGTAGATATGTTTGTCTGTTTGTCTGAACGTATGTGTGTTTGTAAGGATGTATGTATGCATGCATGTATGTATGTGTGTGTACTGTACGTATT
This sequence comes from Symbiodinium sp. CCMP2592, assembly GCA_905221615.1. Lineage (NCBI taxonomy): Eukaryota > Dinophyceae > Suessiales > Symbiodiniaceae > Symbiodinium > Symbiodinium sp. CCMP2592. Next base: position 22,592 of record CAJNDT010001085.1, on the reverse strand, counting down.
TCTCGTGCTTCCTTCCCTAGCCGACTGCTTCGGGCCTTCACTGCGTGAGGTATGAAAAATTCCTGCAGCCGGAGGGGTTTTCAATCCCGTCGAAGAGTTTCACTTGGGATGCTCGGATGCAGGGAAGCATTGTTTATGTTATTTAAGTTAGGTTTTCGGGTTGTTGACTTCAGAACACTGGGCAACTCAGCTCCTGTGTTTTCCTCATTACAACAGTACAAGACATTTGTTCCAAGAAAAAGCTGAGGGTGTTGTTTGGACACGTAGCGCACCGGCCGAATTTAACACACAACTGCACGCAGTAGATTAGGCCCCGCTTCTTTTTGCGCTGCTTTTTACCAGGTTCAGCGAGTGGTAGAACGGATTTGGCCACATACCGAGAACATGCCAGGATAACAACTATTGTCGCAAAGCTTCGATTCCCCATGCTGTCCACAAGTATGTGTTTGATATTATCTTGTGGTTTTCCGTTATCCTTCCTGCAACTCTTCTGTTTCCGTGTCTTGCTTGATCCAATATGCATTATGATTGCTGGGGCCTGCTTCGATACCATACCGGCCTTGAACAATACTTATGACAAGATACCCATGGTCCATTACAGAGGTTCTATTGCTGTGTGTATTTGCACTTGTTCGCAATCCCGATGTTAGACTTGCAAATACAAGGAACGTATGGTGACGGTGGATCATGGCTGGCTGTTGACCGGACGACATGCCGGTACAGGTCTCTAGCTTGTTCCGGTTCCCAGGTGTCGCCCACATCCATAGCTGCGCAGCGACCCACGCGGCAACCGCAGGCAAAAAGTCGGCAAATGGTTCCACGGCTAGGGTTTAGGGTTCAATGAGTCTGCGACGAGTCTTGGGCACTTCTAGCTGGAGGTTGGGTCAAGTTTTGCTTCTTTTCTGGCCTTGTTGGAAAGCACAGGCTCGCAATTCGAGCCCGTGCGACTTGCCGCACCCTTCCTGCATGGGACGACCAAACACGGAAGGGGATCAGGACACCTAATGAAACACTCGCTGGAATGTTTACCGAGACAACAACCTCAACACCAGCTAGCACAACGATCAGAATGCTATGACACCAATACCCTAATAGCATTTCTTAAGCAAAGTCGGGCATCCCGTTGTAGACTCAACCAACAGCACTACTGCGCAGGTCTTTGTCCAAGTGCATCACTCAGCTCTCATGCTGCTTGCAGGGCTTTTCTAGATGTTGGAGTGGGTGCTGAATTTCTGGTGTGGCTTTCGGTGCAAAGAGTCCTCAGGCCCAAAGTTTGACCTCAACTCTACAACGGTTGGCCCTGTATGATGTGTGGTGTTCGAGTGAAGCCGACAATATCGAGGCAAACTTGTTCATTGAAACCAACACTGACCTTTGCAGCACTGACGGGCCGGCACCAAAGCCATCTGGCAAAGGTGCAGCAATCCCAACCGCCTTCCTCGTTGACGGAAGCCTCATCTCGCTCTGTCCGGTGTCTCAGAACGGAGTGTGGGCTCTGGAGTTGCAGGGCCCAGTGAAACCATTCAGGTCTCCTCCCTGGATTCAGCCATGCCGAACTCGCCGGCCTTGACACACCGCCCGAGTCTCAGCCCGCGAAAAATCAACACGGCTTCTGTCACTGACGAGTGGAGTCGAAATGGTTTCAGCAGCTCTCGGCAAGGGCAAGAGTTGAGCTTCCAATTGACGGACGGACGGACGCGTTCGGAAATCATTCCACCTTGGTGAAACTGTTAACATCGGAGTATCATTGGGGGCTTGGGTTATGGATATTTAGACGATCCAGTGTGGCCCTGGCTCATCTGAATCTGTGCCTGCAGTCTACAATCGGCGATTACTCTTTCCGTCTCTCTTTCTTTGTTTCCCTCTGGTCTCTCTCTCGCTCTCACATTTTGCATCTTGTGGAGCTTCAGATGTTTCAGGAACTCCAGTGAAGGCCCACACGGTGGATGCCAACACAACGAGAGCCGTGTTATCTTCGACATGCCCGCTTCACACGGCTCACGGTCCAGCCGAGCAGCTGAAGGTCCCTCGCAGACACTGCGGGCTCCTCAGAGTTTGAAGTTTTGGTTTCTTGGATGAGATGCTGGTCTCATTCGCACGCCAGGGATGTTGGGGAGGGTCGCGCGAGGATCAGGTCAAGAGCAAATCGAGTCTGGCCTTCACAGGCGTCGCATGGATTCTACGGCGAATTCCGCAAACGTAACTTTGCAGTAGAACAGGTGCAACAAGCTTAGCATCCGAACAGCATACCAAACCCCAGGAAATTTTCACGTAAGCAATGTTTTGAACCGACGAGCTGTGTGCCGAGACAGGTACTGCAGCACCTTTCGTGTGCACCGGTAGGTGGTGCCAGAAACACAGCCACCCTGCGGAAACCCGAGCCGCACGAGGCTCTTGCCAACGAGTCTCCCTCAGCCGTGAGATGCAAATGGACCCTGACATAGGACCACCTCACCGAGAGAGTTTGAAGGGACAGGGCTCTCTGTTTCGTGGTCACGAAGCCTCCAGAGCTAGGGTCAGCTGCGAGGGATCTGGAGACGGAGAGAATCGGGGATACGTAGCCTTGATATAAAACCTGGATCTGTCTGCTTGCCGAAGTCCTCATCTTTGACAATGGGGCATGTTGAGAATTTAGCACCTTAGGAATGGGAGTAATTTCCCAAATTTCTACCACAACAAAAAATTAAATCCTTAGGAAAGAGACCCTTATGCAAATCAGTCCTCAGTTTCTGAAGCCACGAAATGGCTCAGAACACAAAAAACGAAACCCCAAGCTGTTGCGAAAAACTTGTTTCTGACACACTCAAACCCGAACAGAAGCTCTTCCTGACTCGTTGAAAGGTCCGTCATTGATTCCCGGGGCGGCTCGCCCTCCACAGTACCCCAGGCTGGCGAGGGGTTGTTTTGGGTTCTGCACGGGTCCAAACCAACCTCGCATTGCGGCCTCGAAATTCGACAGCCATGGGCGAAGCTTGCCCAACAAGAGTTGTTTCAGTTCCATCCAAGGCTGGGACTAGGAGGTCTTTGCACAGACGTTCACAGACAACCGTACTCACTGGGTGGTGTGTTTCGTGCATGCACAAACAATGCCCTGAAGAAAGCGACGCAGAAAGAGGAAGGACAGGGGGTGCGGAGGCGGAGGCGGGGGGAGTGCCGCTGCCCACAGTGCTTTGGAGGTTGTCACGAAAGCTAGCTCTGTTGAGCTTGCGGGAGTTGTCCTTTAGCAATTCTCCTTGTATTAAGGCACTAGGGAAAAAACAGGGTTTGCACCTTGTCAGGTGGGACGTCCAAGAGTTAAGGTGGGGGGTGGGGCTCGTTCATGAAGTATCTTCGAAGGATAAGGTGCGGCGCGCCACCCACCTCCCTCCCCTCCCTCCTTGAAGGTTGCGGCGCGTGGGATAAGGTAGAGGGCGGGGGGGGGCCCTCCCCCCTACCCTCAAGTCTCTCCCCCTCCCCCCTCGCAAGGTCCCTCAGTTTGCTTCTGTTTGAAGTCTGTTGCTTGCGCTGCCGCCTTTTTTTCAGTTGTAGTCTTCATGTCAAACGTCCCCCCCGTGCAAGTCATTCGCATCGCCTCACTAGTCACTAGTCACCCCGTGTTCCCAGCTACGCTTCCTTTCCCCTGGCTTTCGTCGCCCTCTTCTCAAGTTAATGAAATCAGGCAGGAGGCGGGGCGGGGGTGGGGGCTGTGGGATTCTCTGACGGCTTCGCTTGGGTCCGAGGCGAATATTTCCTGTTCAGCTCCAGGTCTCAAGCGAAACATCCGGAAGTCCGGATAAGGTGTGAGACCAAGCTCTGGCTAAGGAGTTGCTGGGAATGAAGACTACTCAAGTGTATTCAAAGGCCAAGACTTAGTTAGGCCTCAAGCCCCACCATTTCCGATGTGCACGCAAGGCCAATTACAGCCGCATGCATGCCGAAGACGTGAGGAATGTGAGGAATTGTCGGCAGCAGTATCCTGAACGTGGTGGCAGAGGTAGTTTGCAGCAAGGCACTTCGTCTTGAGGGGCTCGGTCAGGCTAGCTCGTTCGAGCCGGTTTTGCTCATGAGGCCTCTCTTAGGTTTAAAAGCAGCGCCGAGGAGAACAATCCACCAATTTCGGCAGCAGCAGAACATTGTGGCTGGCCCAGTTCACTGTCGTTGCTTCCGGGGCATAGGTTGGGAGTCTTGGTGGGATGATACTTTGCCTGCGGTGCATGTACAAGGGGTCGGGCACAGGTGGAGTCTACATGTTAACTGCTTCAAAGAAACAACGGCAGAGGGAGCTCAGGCGGCAGAGGCGCTGTGGCCTGGGAGGATCCCGCTGGTGTCAGGACTGAGAAATCTCGAGGGTTCGTTGCTTCAGCTAGGGATGTAGTAGTTCCAGGGGCTTTGTTGTTTTCTGATGGTTGGCCATGCAGCGGCCCCAACGCCTGCATCCTGATGGGCTTGCAGAGAGGAGGCCATTGGAAGCTTCACCAACCTCGCGGTGCGTGTGCAGCCCGTCAGGACGGGCAAGGTAGGAAGCAGCCGAAGACATGTGTCAGTGTCAACTGCGCGTTCTGTGCCAGCTTCTTCGTAAGCGATGCGCACAACGGGGGAGCAGGTGAGGGCAAGAAGGAATGGAGGAGGTGGAAAGGTAGATGAGAGGGAGCAGAGCAGATGGGAGCTGAGCGTGGAAAGTGTCTTTGTCATGCTTGAATCCTCTAGCTCACAGACCGAATTAAAGAGCGACACATCTAGTATAGAACTCCCCTTAGATAATTCTGTTTGTTTGCTCGTAGCTCATAAACATATATATATATATATATATATATATATGTATATATGTTTCTTTTTTATTTGTTTTTTGTTGAGTTACATAACTTTGCACTGTATTACATTGCGTTGTATTCTGTTTTGTTGTATAATACAATATCATGACATTGCATTATGTAATATATGTTAGATATAATGTATGATTATATTGTGTATTGGGTATTTAATAAGTTGTATTTTAAATATCAGATATTGTTTATATATGGTATACAACATACTATATATCGTTTGACAATTATCAGCTATTCTGTTCTGTTCCATTTTGTTATGTTATGTTATATGATACAATGTTATTCTACATCATGTCATTACATATTTTACTTCACTAGATTTTCCGCAGCTGCGCCAACGCCTTGCGCTCGCCGGCTGATTGGGTCAGTGCAGGGTAGGCCAAGACAAGCCGTTTTTAAGTTTTTATCATATTATACTGTTTCGTATCATGTTGCACATGTATGTGTATATGTATATACATATAATGCGAACGGACTGCGATGCCTTGTCAAGTTCTAAGGTGTCACTATAAGAGCTGTGAGCAAGACCGTGTAAAGTGCAAGAGAAGGGGGCACGCTACGCGTCCCTCGACTCTAGGGGGCATGCTACGCATCCCTCATCTTTACCTTTCTATGTGACCGCCAACGCAACGTTTGGCTCAAGTCAATGCCCATAGCTAAGTGCTATATGTGTCTTCTATCCTGAGCAATCAGAGCTATCCCGTTGCACAGACGAACCGCCGCCGGCAGTGAGTGCAAAAGGAACGGCCGCCGGTTCTGCCTGCATAGGATTGCACGTGTGGGAGTACGAGAGAGAGACAGGGTCCAGTCTGTGGAGAGTGCTAGCCAGCCACACCTACATACATTACAGCTCTGGTGGGGAGAGCAGCAACCAAGTCGAGATCAATCCCCCACGCAGGTTATCAGCCGTACGCGGCTCTGCCTTTCTACAGCAACGACTACTTGATCTACTACGACCACAATGAACTCAGGATCAAGCCAAGATACGACAATGACTTTCGGTGCCGATGTGGCAGCGCCAGCCGTTGGTGAGTCAACAGCTGATGACACAGTGGTGCAATCCGTTGATAGCTCCACGGAAGATGACAAAGGTCAATCTTCTGCGCTTGCCATTGCAAAGGCAGTTCCCAAGGGGAAAGCAAAGAGTCTACCAAGAGCATCTACGCCTTCACGTCCGACATCCACAGGTTCGAGGACGGGCAAGGCTTCAGAACGACGGGCCGAAGCGTCTGGTTTTCAGGCACCTCGGACTACGTCCAGGGCTAAGGACAAAGGAGTCAAGACCTTGGAGAAGAAGTCAAGACCATCATCTTCGAGAAGCTCTTCAGCACGATCTAGGACTTCGGCTACTCGTGGGCGTGACAAGTCCATGACTTGGAATCGGATGGTTACCAATCAACCACGCGATACTGACGATCTGGACATGACTCTGGATACGATTCCTGCACGTGGTGATGCGTCATCCGTGGCCACGCCTGCAATAGCTGACGGTCCGAATGCCTACCAGGAACTGACGATTTCGCAACAGTTCGAAGCATCGAACCTTGCACAGCAGATGTACTATCGCAGTCAGGTGCAAGAATACGAAGGAATCGTCCAGACCCTGATGGACAAGATCAAGGAGATGCAACAAGAAGATGAAGGATCTGGAATTCGCATTGAGGAATTGGAACGACAACGTGATCATGCATGCTTAGCCATGAGGCACATCAACAATGTCAATCAGGAGATGAAGCGAGACTATGAAACAGCTTTGTTTCGCATGGATGAGCAGAACTCTGCTCAACAACGTCAAGCACATGCCGTTGCCGAGGATTTAGCTCAACAGCTACACGTGTTTCGCACGGAGGCAGCCACCAACTTTGTGCAGTTGGAGGCAAGAGCGCAAGGTGATGGTGAGCTTATGGCACGTGAGTATGAGCGTCTGACTCATGAACTTCATGAACACGCCAGAGAGAACTTGGTCCTCCGGTCAAACACAGCAAGTTCGGAACAAGCCTTACAAGCAATGCAGGAACGATTCCACTTGGTCAAGAACCAGGAGTTGCGGGCTGTGAACGAGATCCAAGGGCTAGCTGGAAACAGCGCAGCCATTGAACAAGAACGATTTCGGCTTCGCGAACGTCTTGGTGAAGAGGAAGAGTACCGCAGAATGGCTGTGAAGAGGATGCAAGAAGCAGAGGAACGACTTCATCAGAATGAAGATCATGCAAGGCGATCATTGCCTACCTTGCACGACGAGCTGAGTGAACTCAGGAAAACGCTCAAAGCGCAAGAAGATCTTCAAGCGAGGACACGCAGCGAATTGGAGGCAGCACGAAACTCTAATCAAGGAGGAGCGACGCGACCTTCGAGCATGCCCATGTCCTCGAGGACTACTGAGTCTGGCTGGGAGCACGTAGGAAAGGATGTAATGCCTGCATTTTCCGTAGGAGATGAGGTACGATCCCCTGAAATACGGTCCCCAAGTCAAGTTAGTCCAGTCGCCAAAGAGAAGTTCGCATTCTCGGAATCGGACAAGGACAAGAACCTTGTGATGGACGGAATTCCATTCACCGGTGGAAACTTCTTCACTGGCCGCAGTTCAATGCCAATCGTGGCGGATGCAATGCCCGAGCACCACGTGCCAGGTATTAGCAGCCCAGCACTTGCGCGTTCCACGCCTAGTGCAGCCACTTTGTTTGGCATACCAAGCGGATTTCATGGGAAAAGTGATGCGGCAGCCGTGCGTGATCGACAGCTACGCGAACTCTTGGGGGATCGCGGGATGTTGGGATCGAAGTCCACAGCATCGGCCAGCTCCTCAAGACCTGTTGGCATCGACGGTGTCACCGCATCTACTAAGGGCAACGACCTCGTTGGTCCCCCTGTCGCCTATGACGATTCCATCCATGAGGCAAGGAGGCGTCAGATCGAGAAAGAGATCGCGGAACAGTACGAGGAGAAGATTGCTGATCTGCGAAGTGAAGTACTCAAGGCTCAGAAAGCCGAACAACGTCTCAGAGCTGATCGTGATGAGTGGAGATTATTCGCTGAAACGATTCAAGAAAACAATGGAGACGATGACGGTGATGAAGCTGGCGACGAGAACGGAGAGGAAGAGCATGATGAAGGTACCGGCACGGGGTATGATCCTCCAGATCCGCCTGACGACGATGATGACAAGAAGAAAGGTGGAGGGGGCAAACCCGAATCGGATCCTGGTTCGCATGCGCGTGATCCTGATGGAGATGCGGATCCTGAAGTCACAGAGGTGAGAATTTCCAGGAGGGAAGCCGACAAAGTACTGTTCCTCCATGGCCTACTCTCACTCATCTCAACAACTGGCGATCTGTGTGCACGGCAAATGTCTTAGGGGCATCAGCCGACCCACATCATGAGGACTGGATGTTATGGCTGGCACCAGCGTTCAACCCATTCCCTGATGTCGAAGCATTGAATGATTCAGGACACAAGAAGTTCAAGAGCATCGACGTCAAATTGGGGATCGCCATGGTCGCAATGCTACGTGCCGGTGGTGACAAATCAGCTGACCTGTACCTCGAGGTGAACCGGAAGGCCAACGATTACATCAGCAGGCCTGACGTGAAGATCATCAAAGGACGACAAGTCATCGCGATGATGTACGAAAGTTTTCGAACACATGATCGTCTTGACATGATCATCACTCTTGAGTATTTGGTGAAGCTCCAGTACCAAGGCGACAACAAGCTTCATACGTTCAAGCAGACGTGGTTGGAAGTTCTGGGACGGATGAGACCAGAGGACATTCCATCCAAAACAGCTCTCCGTGATTGCTTGTACAGCAAGATCAAGGACTCGCCCGCAATGAAAATGGACTTGGGCATGCACTATGAACACCTGCCCTACAATCATGAAGATCGATCGTACGACAACCTGATGAAGATCATTGATCGTACCATCATGCGGAAACGAGAACAGTCAAATCTCACTCAGACTCAAATTGGCTTGCGCCAGATGCTTGAGGGCAAGGATTTGCTTGCTGCACCGGCCAAGGTACCCGAGAAACCTACGCCTAACGCAGCTCCATCCGCAAAGGTCAAGGCTTCGCCGACCAAGCCGGACAAAGCAACACCTGTACTACCTCAAAGCAAAGCGAAGAGTCATGCGAAGACCAAGCCGAAGCCCAAGAAGAAGACGAGGAGTGAGTCAGCGGACAACAGAGGTGACAAAAGCAAGAAGCAAATCCGCTGCAAGTTCCATTTCACAGATGCAGGGTGTCGAAATGGCGACAAGTGTCCATTCAGTCACTCGAAGAAGACTCCAGAGCGACCCTTCACGCCGAGGACGAGAACTCCAAGTCCATCTGGAGGAGGAGGAAACAGGATATGCTACTCGTTCAAGAACACAGGCTCGTGCTCAAGAGAGAATTGTCCTTTCAAGCATGAGGCAGCAGCTACCCCAGCTCCGGAACCAAAGGCAAAAGCTAAAGCTAAATCCGAAGCGAAGGCAGCTCCAGCGAAGCCGAATGCCAAGGCCAAGGCACTCCCTGCTGCACCCGCCATCAGATTGTGTCGAAGGTGGAATCCATCAGCTCCGGCTATATGGAAGCGATCTTCAAAACAAGATGAGGAGGAGTCAGATTGTCCATCCGTTGACAGCGACGCTGATTCGGATTGTTCAACAGATGACGAATCCTCGGGAACGACTACGTCGACCCGAAAAGTGACAAAGCGCAATGTGACATTTGCCAATGACGTGAAGTTCATTTCTTCGTGTCCTAGACGATCGAAGAAAGACAAAGAGCGGAAGGTGAAGTACGTCGACATGGAAGCGTTTGTCAATGATGAGGATCGCGCCGTGAGCTTGGAATTCGCCAAGCACAAAGCGAGATTGAGGGCACAGATCATGAGGGACATGGTTGACGACGATGATGATCAATGCGGAGATCGAGTTTCGTTCGTACGAATCCCAGGAACGTCTCGAGTGGAAGAAGTTTCGTTCTACGACGGTGAGGATTCCATCGTTGAGCGCGAACTCGATGCTGCACACAGCAAACGGATCATCAATCAAGGGTTATTCAAATGCATGGTTCAACCAGTCATCCTTAAGAAGAAGATCAAGTTTCTCATGGACACTGGATGTGGTCATGACCTCATATCTCAGAAGAAGATCGAGAAGCACAGTCTCGAGACACTCGTGACTCCAGAGCCCATATCATTTCAGACAGCCAATGGAATCACCGATACCGATCTCGTGTCGAACTTCCAGACTGAGTCGTTCGAGGAACCGATCAACGCTTATGTGTTGGACGACACGCCGTCGGTGCTTTCCATAGGCAAGAGATGTATGAACTTCAACTACGGGTTTGTGTGGCCTCCCGGAAGGGAACCATTCATGATCAACCCGCAGGGCAAGAGAATATCTCTGTTCGTGAACGGTGACATCCCGTACGTTCGTGCCGGGAGTTCCAAGTCATTGGTTCATGATGATCCGGAGGCCAAGGCGATCACCGAAATCTTCAAGGGTGCGTTGACAGCGGGCAATGTTGACGTCAGCGTCGCAGCTGCCGCTGAAGCTGCACCGGGCGAGATCGAAGCAGAAGAAGAAGGTGATGATCATGAACGACCTCCTGATCCTGAACCCCAAGAACCTCCTATAGAAGAAGTACCAGAGTCCGAGGCCGGACGCCCTCCGGACGACGACGAAGGAAAAGGAGTGGGTGAAATTCCATTGGATGGTGACGATGAGGTGATCATTGATGTGGAAGGCGACGGTGCGCCGAGCCGCAAGGCCAGAGTCGGAACACTGAAAGCCGAAGCGAAGACATTGGCACATCTGTGTACTCATCGCTACCGCAATCCATATTGCGAATCGTGCATACGCGCGAAGATGAAGCACTTGCGAACACAACGAGGTGCATTTCAACGTGTGATCAAACACTGGGGAGATCTTGTGACGTTCGACTTTCTTGACATGCGCAAGGCCGCCGAAGCAGGCATTGGACTCGATGACGGGGCACGTGAAGTTCTAGTCATCAGGGACATCGCCACCAAAATGATTGCAGCGATTCCCACGGCTTCAAGGAGCACTGACGAAGTCGTCATGGCCATCAGACGCCTTATGGGAAGACGCAAGATTCATATGGCGTATAGTGATGAAGCACCAGAGTTCGATTCAGCTATGGCACAGTTGAAGATCGTGATTGATCATTCCCTTCCAGGGAAACCCAGTAACAATTCACTCGCTGAACGATCAAATCAAGAAGTGATCAACACAGTCGCAGCATCCATGCTACACGCCGGATTGCCCGCTCAATACTGGTCCTTTGCGCTTAATTGCGTGATGCAGAACCTCAACGTTGAAGACGTGGAGGGCGATGGTGATTCAGCATGGAAGCGAATGACTGGAAAGGACTTCGAGGGAAAAGCCATACCCTTTGGTGCCAAAGTCTTCTTCAAGCCGACGGACACAAGGCCGAAGACATATGGCAACAAGTTCGATCCAAAGGGGATTCCAGGCATTTTCGCCGGATACATCATCACTGCTGGTCAAGGATGGTCCAAGAAGTATCGCGTTTGGGATATGAAGGAATTTGCCAACGCGAACTTGTCGATGGACGCATCTGTTCCCAGGAAGTTGATGAGACCGTACGAGACAGAAGTTATCTACTTCCCAGAGGAGATAACGTTTCCCCTGAAAGCCGAGTACGAAAGGATGAATTCAACCATTGAGGGACTCAGGGACAACGTTGACCTCGCTGGCAAGGAGATAAAAGACGTCGATGACGGTGGTGACGGTCCGCCTGGAGGAGATGGTGGCGACGGGGATGACGATGATCCAAGTGGACTTCTTCCTCCACCGGATCCCGGAGAAGATCCTGACTTACAGGACATAGATCCATCTGACATTGAGACGGAGCCGCTCGGCGAAGTCTTCAAGTCAGCAGAACATGAAGCTATTGATGCCATAGGAGACAAAAGACTCGAAGAACTAGACGAAGAGCTGGGTCTACGTGCAGCACCGCCTCCTTCTGAACCAAAGGTCACTGGGAAAGATCGACGATCGCCCCGCGAAGTCGGTCCAACCGGTAGACTCATCCCCGAAGGAGACATCGAAGAACCTGGAGAGATTATCAAGATCTTGAAAGAAAAGAAGTTGGCTCCCGAGGAGATTGAACATTGGAGTACGGGGAAGAAAGGAGACGGCATTGTATATCTTACCGATGACGGTGAAGCTTGCAAGATCGACAAAAGGGGAGTTCCGTACAAGATCCGAAGTGATGGTCGACGAACTCTTCCTACACGGCGACCTATCCATTCTTATTCTCCGGAAGCATGGAAGAAGATGAGCGAAGCGGAGAAGAAGGCAGCATACAAGAAAGAAAAGCGAGACAAAGCTCGAGTTGCCAAGAAAGACCGGAAGAAGGCTGTGATAGGAAAGAAGATAGTCACCAAGACTTTGGACAACATGATCTTTCCCAAGATTGTCCCGTGTGAAGAAATTGATCTGCAACTCAACGTGACCGTTGACGACGACGATGGTTGGTCATGGGCACAGTCCTATGTGGATCAATATACACAAGAACAATTCTTGGCAGATGTCGTGCCGGCTGTTCCGGCGCATATGGTCATGGATGATAACTGGATTCCTTCTATGCCGTGTACGACTTCTCACAGAAACGTACATCGGGAAAAGAATCATGCAGGAGGATCGTGCTTCAATGCCATGGTCACTCGACCCGTCACACGCAAAGAGATGATCAACAATCCCAAGGCCATGGAAGCTTTCATGAAAGAATGGAAGGGATTGTGGGACCAAGAAGTGTTTGACTTCTCAACTACGCGTGAATATGACGACGTCGTCGCCGAGGCAAAGAAGAAAGGTGAGAAAGTACATATGGCGCGAGTACACGGACTGATCTACGAGAAGAACTATCAGCTCAAAGAGGACGATCCTGCCAGGAAGTTCAAGGGGCGAGGTGTACTACTCGGTGATCAGGTCAAAGACCAGAATATGGAAGCCGCATTGTTTCAGGATTTGGGGAATTCCCCGGCTACGTTTGACGCCTCACGATGGGCAGATTACTACGGATGCCTTCCTGGCAACGATGTCCAGATGGCGGATGCTATCCAAGCATACATTCAGGCTAGATTATCGGGCACTCCATGTTGGGTTGAACTGCCTGATGAAGCCTGGCATCCATCTGCGAAACGGCACAAATTCCGTAGGCCGGTATGTCGCCTGATCAAAGCTCTATATGGACATCCTGACGCAGGAACCATGTGGGAACAACATTGCCACACCGCGGTACAGAAAGTAGGGTTCAAGCCGATTGGCGATGAATGGCCATCATTGTATTTTCACCCGCAAATGAAGCTCTTACTTGTCATCTACGTAGATGATCTCAAGATGGCAGGACCCAAAGAGAGTCTACCCAAGGGTTGGGACATGCTGCGCCAAGAACTTCGATTGGAAGAAGAAACGCCGCTGGGCTTGTATCTGGGTTGTCGCATCTCCAAGGGCGAGGCAACGTTGCATGACAAAACGAAGGTGCAGACCGTTACCTACGACATGGAGACGTACCTGGACATGACAGTCAAGAAGTACTGCGACGTGACTGGGTTCGATCCGACAAAATTCAAGACGGTACCATCGCCGAGTCCGGCTGAGGAGACTAAGAATCACCCAGCTCGCGCTCCGGCACAGTCAGGTAAAAGCCATCGATGCACGTGGTGTGGACACACCATGCCTGTTGATAAGGATGGTCGGCTCGTTCCGCCTCCACCTATTCCCAAGGCGCCCGAGGAAGAGGAAATCAACGAGGCTAATCGCGGCGCACTTGCTCCGCAGGCAGCCAGCATTCTCATGAAATTGCTTTATGCCGCGCGCATTTGCCGCTTTGATCTTCTGCGCAGTATCAACAATCTCGCACGCAAGATCACGAAATGGACCAAGAAGGAGGATGCTCTTCTTCATCATCTCATGGCCTATGTGCACCAGTCCAAACATCACATGATGATTGGATGGGTCGGGAACTCCTTGGAGGACTCGTCCATCGGGCTGTTTGCAGATGCGGACTATGCAGGTTGTGGAGAAAGTTTGAAATCTACCTCCGGTGCTCATTTGCACATTCAAGGTTCTCACACAAGATTTCCCTTGGCGGGACTTAGCAAAAGGCAGGGATGCTTGAGTCATTCCACACCTGAGGCCGAGATTGTCGCGGCCGACTTTGCCATGTCACGTCTTGGATTGCCTGCTATCACGTTGTGGCAGCAGCTTGGGGGGCAAGACCCCAACTTCGTCTTCTACGACGACAACCAGACCATGATCGGGGTGATTCGCACGGGCAAGAATCCGACTATGCGTCACTTGGAACGTACCCACGGTATCTGCATTGGATGGATGCATTCTATCTTTCAGGAAGGTTACGTTTCTCTTGCCTACGAGGTCACTGCCAAGATGTCCGCGGACATACACACCAAGTCGTTCAAGGATTCCGTGTCCTGGACACATGCGTGTCAGCTCATCAACATCTTTCCGCCGGATCTCATCGGCTCCCAAGAGATTATGGATCTGATGCGACCTACTCATACCCAAAGTACGGATGAGAAGGGTCAGCAGCACTACTCGTTCAAGAGCGAGGTGCCTTGTTTTCCTTACACGCAGACGCCGATCCTCCCTCAGGTGTTGTATCGCGCCGGCTTGTCGAGTAAGGAAGGCTTGCAAGAACATGACAGTGTGGACCCCATCCTGGTTGTCAAGTTCCCGCGCATGTTGCGGGGGCCGCCTTCTGCGTTGCCGCCTGGTCGTTACCTTCGGTCGACTTGGATTCTTCGTGAAGGGCAGTGGCACCAGATGGAGGATCGTGCTGCTATCCTTGACACACCGGGCAAGTTCGACCGCTACGTGGAGCGTGCTGTGTTTCAGTACCATCCCGTGCGGGGCATTTGCGCCCCGCTGCCATTGCGGACGTCCTTGCGCCGCCGTTTTTGCCTATTCCTGAACCGCCTCTAGGCCAGTCTTATGTGCGCGCCCTGCCCGCCAAATGGCGAGCGGTGGTTGTCACACTGGCGCGTGCCATCCATGGGGGGTACCAGGGCTTTACATTACACCAGGGATTTTGTTTCAACGGCCAATCCAAGAGTCAAGCCTCTCAATTTGGTTATGACCAATGGTCGTCGGTGTACGAAGATGTATGGCAAGATGCGGCGGAACAGAAAAAGGAATATCAAGGATATGATGGAGCAATTGTGCCTCACGTGGTCAATTTCGCCGAAAACAAGCCCAAGGAGGGTCTGGTGATCCAATTCCTCGACCACGATGGAAGGTTGGTCCATGCTTACAAGAATCCTTACAGCCGGTGGAAGTACCGTATCACTATCAAAGATGCTCCAAAGGCAGTGACGGTATGGACATTGATAGGAGTCGATGAGGAGAACTGGTGGAATGAGTATGCTCCAGGCAAGGATTGCATCGCCCAGCATGCTCCCGATTCTCACTACGACCCTGGGCTGCAAGTAAATGTTCTGAGTATGGGGCGAGAAGTTGACGACGCCATGTGCGCCTACATCTTTGATGTGGTGCAAGCAAGGAAAGACAACCCTAACTCCGTAATCTTCATTGGTGCAGGGGTGTTGGGCAAGAATTCGTGGCTGAGTCGGAAAATCGCTGACAACCCTGAAAGGGCCAAATTGCGGACAGACTACCCATGGGGGGAGGTCGTCCAAAGAATTGCGCGCAGAGCGGCATCATGGGGGTTCCAAATCATCATCGAAGTGCCTCCTCGAGTACCAGTCCAGGAAACCAAGCAGTACAAGGGACTTCAGGAAGATGCCATGTGGAAGAGCATCAAGATCCAAGGATGCACTCACGGGCAACGTTATACCTTTCGGGATCCTGTATCTCCCGGAACCGCCGTTGAGCTCGGCTACTGCAAGGATGAATGGGAGTACATTGCCGCAAACGTCGCGTTGCATCCTAAGTCGTCTGATGTGTGCTCGTCCAACATTTGCACATGACTGATTCGGACGCTAAGGATCGATCTGATAAATGCGAGTTGACTAGCCAAATCTCCAGAAGATTGCTTAAAGCCTTGAAATTTCAGGCAAATGGCGATGGGAGATTGGTAGCCATGCCGTCTAAGGCTGGTGGACGGAAGCCAGACCGCATGATTGTTGACCTTTGTGGCTTGGGTAACGGCTACGCCGTACCTAAGTCCACTAGGGGCTGCTCTCGCATAACGTGCAAGGAGCTGATCAGCTCCAAAGCCGATGAGGACAACCTTATCGGTACGATGAAGGATACGTGCCGGAACGACCTGCGCACACCTGTGCTATTTGTGGCATCGCTTTTGCGATCAGGTGCTGGTCCTGGAAGTAGTGAAGGGGCTTGCGTGGGGGGTGAAAAACGTTCTGGTGGGAAGTACAAGGTTTTCAGAAGTGTCTTGAAATCTCTCAAACGCCTGCTGAAGAAGTGTGCGGAATTTTCCGACGTCTATTTTTCGCTTGACATGCCTTCTTCATGCTCATGTTGGTCTTGGCCAGAGTTGCATGCTCTTGTTTCAAGTGGCAAGGTGACGAAGGTCAAGGTTGGTGATCATGTTGGTGCTGACGGCGATGGTGGTGGACGCAGGATCATGTTCTCTAACATGCCTGAAGCGGACCGTTTGGTGATGAGACTGAATGATTGCTTGGACCATGACTCGAAGAGCAGTTTGTTGCAGCGCATTGATGTTTCATGGCGGTCAATTGCGAGGAATGTTCGCAGCCTTGTTCGAGCTCATGTCAGTGTCAGTCATGTTGCACATGAATCTGAGGACATTGCATGGCAGCAACATCAGTGTGTAGACGCTGATGAAGGGGCTATTAGACAGCCCCAACTAAGGAACAACTAAGGTCTGACCAGACGGATCGGGGAAGGGTGCCTCTTACGGAGAACCCGGAACCGTGAAGTCGAGTAGGGTGTAGGGACTTCCCTCCTACGGAGGAAGGACCGAAACCCGAGCCATGGCTGAAAGCTACAATGCCTACGAGCTGGCCTTCGATGGAGTGGACCACGAGGAAGTTTTCCCGTCTGGTGGGATGATGCGAACGTTTCTGAAGTTCCACAAGTTCCTGGAGATGTATTCTGGGGATGCGTCGCAGAGCGTCTCGCTCCCGCCGAAGATTACGAAAGACAAAGTGGTCGACAATGATCTCATTCGCACATGGGCAGCTTTCAAAGCACCTCCGTTGGTCTTGCTGTTCACGTGTGCAAATCTGTCGTCAGGAGGAGATCTTTCCATTCGAGTCCGAGAAATCCTCAAAGCTTGCTTGCTTGCTGCTCCTGAGGAGTACATGGACAAACCCTATGGGGAGATACTCGCCATGGTCACTAAGTTTGGTGGAGGTCTCAAACACATTGTTGCTGACCACGAGGGGAAGTACAATGCCATCACCAGGTTCATGGTGGATGAGGAAGTGATCCGCGATGATGCAAAATTGGCTGTGGTTGAACTGGAACAAGAACGAAAGCAAGTTCGGTTCGACTTGAACACTGCAACAAGGAACATCGTCACTGCGGACGGCTACTACAACCTCGCTGTTCTCATCAACTCCGTGGAGACGCCCTACCAGACTGTGACAGACACGAGAATCCAACAATGGTATACGGTGAATCAGGACTACTACCACAAGTTGCCAATGTCGGGTAGAGCACCTGACCAATCAGACCTGTTGGCGGAGCCTACGTTATGTAGGGTGTGCAAGCTGATGTACATGTTCGCGAAACACACTGGATATGGACTACGGACCTACAACCAGGAATGTGCTGCGAACAACGATGGCGCCACGCCACTCAACGTTCACCAGCTGGCCATGATGATGCGCACAATGCCTCAAGGCATGGGACACCCGCTCGCCTTTGCGATGAACTCGCTCCAGGCGTTCAGTGTCTGTCTCCACGTGCTTCATTCCTACGTATCATGGGTTGATCCAGACACTGGACACCCGCATTACAGATGGTCCAATGATGTGCTCCCTGATTCCGACTACACCACGTACGCTTTCCTCAAGCACCACGTGGATGCTGTATGTGCAGATCAAGACAGGAACGGTTTCCAATTGCCGGATGCGTTCCGTAGCTACACCTGGAATCAATGCGGAGTTGAATCTGGATATGTGGTCGACTGCTCTACCAAACGCGCCACGTTGAGCATATGGGAAGCAGAATTCCAACAGATGGAGGCACCAAGACCGCTTCTGCAAGATGATGGCCTATTTCCGCCCAATCTTCAACGGCATCCTAGCTGGGTGTACTCAACGGGGAGGGTGGCGATGCCTACGGCAAGCAACCTCGAACCGGAGGGAATTGTGCACCCTGAGCATGGAAGAACGCCGGGACAGTCACAAGGATCCGCTACCGAGCCTCGAGCCACTCCTAGCCACGGACCAAAGAGGGCAAGGACGGACGAGGCAACGGCATCGGCGTCATCATCTTCTGCGGCACCTCCTCCACAACCACCGACTTCGCAACCGGAAGAGGAACCATCGCAACCGACATGGGAGGAAGCTCCAATCCCCGCTGGCGCTCAGGAAAGTTGGTACCATTACGTCAACATCGATGAAAAGGGCTGTCGCTCGAGCTTGCTGGCGACGACCCGTGATCAAGACGAGTACCCACCTACCATTGATGAGACGCCAAAGTTCGTGGCCAACCACGACGTGGGGACCACACCGATTCAGCATTACGTCAGAAGACTGGTGACCTACTTGGCAAGGATTCGTTCCGTCTCTCAAAGTGACGACAAGGGTCTCAACCTGAAGGTCTACGTGAAGCTGAGCACGAAGATGTGGTTACGGATGTATTCGCGGCTGTACCATGCATTGGCATTGGTGTCGTGCGTGCATCTTCCTTCTCCTCCAATGCTTACCTCGGCAGTGATGATCGAGGCAGACAGCGACCTTGTCGACAACGATGAAATTCCGGCAGAAGCAAGGATCAACACCATGAACACGCTGAACGGATTTCGCAATAGTTTGGGTATGGGTGGCAAACCTGATGCCGCGACTATGCGCTCTCAATGCACAATCCTCGTCCAAGACTTTGACATGGTCGCAAGGACCAGAGGGTCATCGCATACAGTGAGGGAGAATCTCGTCATGCATGGATGGAGTGAGATCTACATTGTGAGCCCGTCGATCACCGCAGGTGCCAACTACAACTTCCAAGTCACAAAGGGATCGTTGGAATCTGTGAATGAGACATTGGATGGCTTGACTGAAGAGCAGCTTGCAACCGTCACATTGCACTACCATCTGTCTCTCCAAGCGATCCTCATCGAGAACATATCATTTCCGATGAGTGAGGTCGGAGACGGAGCAGCGATTCGTGCTGATTTGCAGCGGCAGCTCAAAGCCACGTACGTTGACCCCATCATTGCGGCAGGGAAGCGTACCACGCGCCCTCCAATTGTCAACATCAACCACGACTTACGGTTCGTAGGAGCAGCCAGCAATTACCTTCGTCAGAAAGCTTCTATGTTCAACGGTTTCCACGCGCTGGGAATGTACATTGAACTGGAGTTGCGGGCCCGAGCATGTGTGGTGATTCATGGATCTTCGTTTTGGTCAAGAATGTACAGTCAGGCGAAACATGCGTCGTCGGGCGTGCATACATTGTCAGTCGAGAAGGTACCACCACCGGACAATCGGGTCAGGTTCAAATTGGGCCTAGCTATCTATGAGAAGCAGCTGTTTTGCGAGAAGATGGTATCCACGTGCTTTGTTGAGGCATCGAAAGTTCGCTCATGGGACGAGACAGTCAGAACCGACTTAGTCGCTCACCCGTCGCTTGTCGAGATTTGGGAGGACAAGAGTGAAGTCAAGACGACCACCAAGATCTCGCAGACATGGTTTACGGGGGAACAGCAGCAACAGATCAGGTCGGGTGCCCAGGGTGACACGGTCGCTGAGTCGTCCACAGTCACCTGGCAGGATTTTGACATCGCCATGACCGTTCCCGAGGCCTACTACGACAACCGGCACTACTGGTTCAGGATCGACACCTATGCGACCCCGAACACTGGTTATGTCAAAGGGAGAACGTTCTATTGCTCTGGATGTGAAGGAATGAAGTTGGCTGAGTGCTACGCACAAGCCTTCTTCAAGCCGACCGGAAACGGGTATCCTGGGCACTGCATTGGGTGCGCGCATACTTCAGCTTTGAAGATGCAGCATCAAATCAGCTCCTTCAATGACTTGATCGCGTCCCAGAAGTACACCTTGGCTTGCGCAAAGCACCTTTATGACCTGAGGCTTCAATTCGTGGATCCTCGTGTGGACATCAAGGAGTTCCTCAAAGTTTGTGCAGAGATGGTCTATGAAGACATCGGCAAGACGGTTTCTCACTACGGTGGTCTCCGAATCACAGCCAGTCAGGCCATCGAGTACGCGGCATGGGGAAAGGCCAAACAGTTGGCGTGGGACAGAGGGTACGACTCCGAAGGCAAGACATGCTACATCTGCTACTACGATGCCGGGAACTGCGCTTATGCTGGTTTCATGAGGATGCTTTTGACTCCAGAAGAGCGCCAAGAATGCTACAGAGGGTCAGTCTTGCCCAAGGAAGAGCTCCTGGGTGACACAGTGGAGCTGGCGCTCGGGCTTCTTACGATTGCAATGAGACACCCAAGTCATTTCATGAATTTGGGTGGCCTTGAGGGAGCAAATGCGTGCGCGAGAGGAATCGAAAGGTCATTCTTCCGCTACGCGTCGGCCGAAGCCATCGAGCTGATCACGGTTGACTCCCCGCGCAAGAGGACACCGCCCAAGAAGAATGAAGCAGTCGCTGAGATCGTCAACAACATGTCCGCTGACCTCGTGATTGATTTCACAGTGATCGTCGACGGTGATATCTACCCTGTAGAGATTACGAGAACCGACGAGACACAGGCCGCTGACAACGTCACGGACGATCCAGGGTTCTCAGTTGCTCCACCAATACCTGCACAAGATGTGGATGTGGATGCGCAACCCGAAGAAGAGCAAGGTGCAGAAGGCCCTGATCCCAGGCATGCAATTCGTGAAGGAGTTGTCACGCAGCTTCAGGACTATGTTGGCGTACTCGCTCAGGGCGAGATGTCAGTCGGAAGCGATCGCATCACATTTTGTGTTGCCTGTGGCAGTGACCTACACACTCTGTCAAATTGCACAGAGAATGCTGCAACCCGGGACCTGGTACTTCGAAGCGTCCAGATCATCAAGGAAAGTCTTCTTCGATATCCACGTCGAGTACCTTCACAAGAGGCTGAACCAATGGACGTTGACACCACAGATCATGTGAGTGTTGCATCCTCGGACCGACGACCCAAGGCCAAAGCCCGACCGCGACGCGGAGGCGAAGCCGTACGGGGTGATGTGGTCTTGATCCGTTATGAGAACAAACACAATCTCTGCACGGATGTGGAGAATCGTCGGGGCCTAAATGATGCTTGTGGCGTAACACTGCAGGAATCGGGACCAGAGAATAGCCAGCGAGTGGTGGACATCATTGAGCAGCTTTCGGACCATCGCGACCGACGCCTACCTCAACGAGGAGACCGTCCTAGCTATGTGTACGACGAGAACACTAACAGCTACACCAATCCAGGCTATGAATCCATCGGCGGCGGAAGGCCAATCCGGTGTGGAATTCTCGACCTGATCCCAACCAAGGGTGCAAGCTTCATCAACAATCGGTGGGACATCGTGAACGAAGTTGTCCTTCGCAACATCACCCGTCAGCGCAGGTTGAATGCGGATTGGGCGCTATCATGCATCCAGTCTGACTTGCGCCACAGAACCGCCAGGCGCCCAGGCTCGGAGTGGCTTGACAACCGGTGCCAGGTGGCATTCAACAGTGTCATCAAATGTGATGAAGGAGGATGGGTGCTGATCGAAGACTTGGTGAGGCATGAACCACTATGGACCCATGAAAGCAGACGCATCACCGAAGGGGTCTCAAGGACCGATGACCAACAGAAGAAGAGAGTGTACAATGAAAGACTTCAGCTATTGTTCCAAGGGAACATGATTGCAGCCACGAAACGCACAAGGCCAAGATTCGGTTGCAGTTCCTGGGTGTGAGAGTGAAGGACCCCGGCACGGAAACTCTTGGATCAGCAGGTTCGAACAGGTTGGTATCGGTTCAGGACCAGCTCACGGAGATCCAGAACAATGATCATTGCCGGCACGGCCAGAGGTACCTGAACATGTGCAACGGCTGGGTGAAGCCATGGGCAGTTCGGGCTACGAGTGGTCACTCTGCGCACTCAGATCCCCAGAACAACTTGCTTCAGTTGGACACGAACAGGTTCGCAATATCTCCATCTATGACCCTCTTGCAACGTCTTGGAGGTGCGTTCCACGCTACGGCATGCCGCAACTTGGATTCCATTGTCACGCAAGGCATCATTCCTGGTTCGGAGGACCCCGACGGGGACTTCGACCATAGGCGCCAATTCCGAGGCAACCAAGGCGGCAGACTCCACAGCTATTGGGGGGTGTTTGCGCCGTTCGATCACCGGAACGCAACGACCAAGATGCGAGTACACGGACGAGACGCCAAGCATAGGCCATTGGCGGTTCTTCATGTCCCATCGCAAGATCTTGCACGAGAGGATGGACGTATCACAGACAGCGGCATCATGATCGTTGGTCGAACGATACCTTTCCATTTCGTCAAGGAGGTATTGTTTTGCGTCCCTGATCCTCGAGATACACACTCTTTCGCTCTGGTGGAAAAGATCTACGATGAAAGGTTGGAGAAAGAGCTGGTGTTGGACTACAATGCATCACCGTTGCTTCC
>CAJNDT010001084.1:60000-88642 GCA_905221615.1 Symbiodinium sp. CCMP2592 | reverse complement strand
CTGTAATTTTTTTCCGCGAGTTTGTCCTCCTAAAGTTACCAAATTGAAAAATCATTACCGCGAAATTTCTAAATCTATCATCTTGGGGTTTTTACTACCAACAGAAAAGCGCTGGCGACGATGAAATTTCCGGGATTCGAGTCACGCGAGATATCCATGCAAGAGGCATCTACGAAGTTACGAGGGGGGGGCAGGGGTACGCACAGAATCACGGACGCAAGCAGCAGGACAACGTCTTGTTAGAGAATATACTTGTTCATATCTGTTATTTAACATGATATGTTCATTAATTATCTTATCATTATATATATATATATATATATATATATACACACACATATCGTATACGATATTTGGATTTCGTAATGAATCTCAAACTTGATTTCCCACATATAATTCAAATTTCATCAGCTCTCTGATTTTCCTAGGCGGCTCATCTGCAAAACGGATGAATGTCCGCCTCATCGCCGGAAGGTATCAAGCAGACGTGGGAATCCGCGCTTCTCAACTTAATACAGGGGCCTTGACAATTCCAATAGGGTGTTGGGGTAGAGGATACTGTAATCCCCCCTAAAGAGTACTAGGTGAGGATTAAGGCCCCTATATTATTATATGATATGAGTTCGGGCTGAGTCTGAGGTCGTATCCTGATGCAGCCGTGATCCCCAGTCTACTTTCGTCCTTCAAAACAGGATGGGAGCTGCATGTCAGGGCAAATCACCTGAAGCCGCAGCATGAGGAGCATCTCTTTGCCACCGGACATTCTCTTGACTCGAGCTTCCGCAAGGTTTACGGCGAAGGAATGACGGAATATCTTCTGCACCACTTCAGTAGTAAGGGGCTGTGAAGGAGCAGAGTTATAATGCCTAACTGGGGATCATGAGGAGTAGAATGCCGTTGCAAGGCTCCTATAGATGTACGTACCCAGAGAGCTCCGCAGATTCTTCTAAATGCCGCACGCATGCTACTAGGTGCGAAAGTGGGCCGCCAACACTCTCCACAAGCCTCGATAGGATATCCCTGGCCGAACACCCTCCCATGTTTACTTTCAGCAAGTGTACCCCCAACTTACGCACGACATGCTGCAAAAGAACAGCTCCAAACCTCCTAATCAATCAGACAGCGAGAACTTCGATTCAGCATCACGCCATCCAATGTGGGGGAGTCTTGGTTGCCGGCTATCAAAATTCTGCAGTGTGCGGATCTCAAACGTCTCAGGGAATCTTGGGTCTTGGGGTCCTGAAACTCGGGCTGTGGGGCTTTTAGGGAATGGGTGACCCATCTTCGATCATCTTTGGTTCAGGGTTTCGGGCAAAGTTGTATTTGTAACAAGAGTGTTCTTGGCGGACTTCTGAACCCACCCTAAAAGTTGAACTTTTGGCCTCCTTATTATAGCTCATATAGAAACCCAAAAAGTTAAAGTCCAAAGAGTCAATCAGAAGAACGCCAAGTTTTTTTGGCCGAACTGACCTTACAACATCAAGAGCTTACGACCCCGAATCCGAAACCCCAAACCCTGAAACAAAAAAACAAGAGCCCCAAAACCTAAACCACAACACCCTAAACACTGATATCCATGTCCCCCCAAACCCCAAACCCCGATATCACAGATATCCGATTGGGGCTGTGGAGAAGAGCCGACAAGCCGGAACTCAGCCTGCGCGAGCAGCCAGGGAGGGAGGACTTCCCCCAAATGCTCCAGGCGTTGGGATTTGGGGTCTTAGGGGTTTAGGGTTCAGGGTTTAAGGTTAGGGGTTTAGGGTTTAGAGGTTTAGGGTTTAGGGGTTTAGGGCTTAGGGTTTCGGGTGTTGGCTAAGGAGTAGACCTGCTTCTTGTGCTTTCGATCCCTGCATGTTCTCGATGCATGTTGCTTACTGTAATATGCCGCAGGCTTTGTGGCTTCATGGCTTTGGGCTTTCAGGGGTTCGGGTCTTTCTTTGAGGCTTTGGGCTTTGTTGCTTGGGGCTTTTGGGTTCGGTTTGGGCTTAGGTTTATTTTATGGATTTCAATTTGCTGGCTTGGGTTCTCGCATGTTTCTTGTTCAACGGGGCACCGGGGGCTCGGATGCAAAGAAGAAAGGACTCGGGCCCGAGGAAAGACTAGAGGTTTGGGGGGTATGTGATGGTTCACTTACACGCAATATCCAATATACTTGCTGAGACTAATAATATACAAACTATATAGTAACTATAACACAATATATATATATATATATATATATATATATATATATATTATTATTATGATATAATGTTAATTGAATATAAGGCTGATAAGGAAGCAGAGTTATGACCCAGTAGCCTTGCACTGCCCTCAACCCCAAAACCTCAGCTTTCAGAGTGAACAGCTCACGGGCCAAAGGACTTTCGGGTGTTATGGTCCATTTTCTGGTCCGGTGCTAAACGGTCCATCCCGATCACAACAGATCTGCTCACCTGAAATTCAAGGTTTCGGGTTTAGGCGTTTGTCTTGCGTGTTAGGGTTTCAGGGCTTCAAGCTGAGTTGAAATCCCTTAACCCTGTGCCGTCTCAAACCAAAGCCCTAAACCTTACAGTATCTATCTACCTAGCTACCTATCTATACACCGTAGATATATGATATATGTGTATATATACATATAATACCCATTTGAATACATTATTTGTCTATAAGAAAACACTCTACCTACCTATCTATCTATTACATGCAAAAAGTAGTGCTTGCATGTCTACAACTCTCTTCCTCAACAACCGGGCCCCCAAAAGTTCAATTTTTCTAAGACAGAGCTAATATATAAGGCCAAAAAGTTTAAAGTTCCCCCATCCGCTTTCCAAGAGCAAGACAATGCAGTCAGCAGGAGCCCAAGCTTCAAAGCATGCCACGCCTCGGATCTCCGAAAAGAGGCCAGCGCTGCGACAGAGGGCAATTCCTCAATTGCCGTGGCTTCCGCCGCAGGGGGGGTTGAGGCGTTCAGGGCACTTGGGATTTTAGGGTTTCGGGATGACGGGTTTGGGGGATTAGGGTTTCGGAATTACGGGTTTAGGGTTTGGGGGTTGGGGATGCTTGAGGCTCAGGGACCCGAACCTAGCCTTGCTTGGGACTTCAGCTGATTTTGGGTCAAACCTGGGGTTTAGGGTTTAGGGTTTAGTTGTTTATATGTATGTATGTGGGTGACGGCTTTTGAGTGAGCAGTGAGCAGTTTACCAACTTCCGGGAATCAGGCGCACGTTATGGCATCTTCTTCAAGAAACCGTTTCTGAACCCAAACCCTAAACCCGAAACCCCAAACCCTAAACCCCAAAACCATAAAGAGGCCACGGAGCTTTTCCATGCAGCAGCGGCAGCCCCCCCATCGACCAAGAACTCCTTCCACTAGGTTCAGGGTCTACCAGACTGGGTCTTTGGGGCAGCGTACCTTAGCCGAAGAAGGTTAGCCTTTTCAATTATGGTAGAGTTAGATAAAGCGTAAAAGGGCGGACTTGCACTGAAGAGCCCCAAACAGTGGCAACACCAACGTTCAAGCAAGGCTACGGCACTGCTCGCCAAAGATCGAGAATGTATGATGACGGAAACTGTTGATGGGAAGCCCAAGCGTACATACCGAAGTGCGCATACCGCTGGCAAAGCACCACTAACGACATTAAGATCGGAGCCAGCACAACTTCCTGAATGTCACATTTTTTTAGGTGATACCGATGCTATATTTACTGGAGATGCTGGTATGAATGCCAACAAATTTAAAGGCCGTCGTGGCAGTTGTTAGAATCATAAGAATTCATAAGAACAAAGCATGCAGGAAACCGCCTTTCACATAGCGTCAAGACAACACCCTAACTAAACCCTAAACTAAGGTAAGCTATAAGCTGCTTTGCCTGGCAGCGCCGCAGACACATGATCGAATACACTGGATAAGTCGAAAGTGCTGATTACAATACATGTGTACGTGTGTATAGGGACCATACGAGGACAGACGCGCACAGAACGTCGAGTTGTTCTGACCTCTATGTTCAGGGTGCTCTTAGGGTTCAGGCCTTAGGGGCCTAAACCTCCAAGCCCTAAACCCTAAACGGTTCAGGGATTACTTAGGGGTTTATAGGAGAGTGTTTGGGGTTTGTTCAGGTCGATTCTGACAACCTGAGCCCCGGCAAGGAGAAGCTCCTGTGTGGAGAGTCTAAGCTTCCATGTGTGCCTCCTCCAGTGTGTGTTTACCTTGCGAGGGTTCGGGTTTAGGGGGTCAGGGTTTGGTTGTTTTTTTTTAAGTGCAGTGACTCTTTTGGGGTTTTTTAGGGCTTAGGGTTTAGGGTCAAGGTTTTTGGGATTTAGGGTTCAGAGCTCAGTTTGGGGCTTAAGCTGGTTAAGTTTTAGGGGTTGAGGTTGAGGGTTTATAGTTCAGAGCCCAATTCAGGGTTAAACCTTAATTCTGGATTATCGGAGCAGTTCTCCGGTTGAGGAGGGAGTTTCAAGTATCCTGATCGTGATATACGAGTCAGTAGCAGTCCTCGCCACAGCAATGATCCAAGGGTAAAAGGAGGGATCCTTAATAAGGACCCCTAGGTATAATCCCATAGTATAGCTGTTATATATCCATTATACAGCCCATATAGGGTCAGGGTCCCCATTAATGGTCCCTCTTTTTCCCCTTTGAAATTATGTACCGAGAAGCCGGCTTAGAACAGTCATGCTCAGAGCCCTGAGCCCGATAGGTCTTATATGGATCTTTGGCAACATGATGGTCCCTTTTGGGTCCCTAAGATAATACGGCACCTATGCAGGGTACCCGAAAAGGGGCCTTAATTTTGACAACTACCCATATCGTATTCTACAACCTTTAAAACCCTCCAAAGAGCCTCCACTTAAGCTTTTGGGCCGTAGGATCTCAGGTGCGGTTCTGGAACGACCCTGGTGAAGACTCGATAACCCGACGGCTAAAATACGGGCCTTCCTTAATAATTCGACCAGGTTTTTGGGGTGGTATCTTGTACTATCCTTGTAATACGGAGCCCTAAGGAATAGTATTGGTAATTCGAACGGGTTGTTGGTGGTATCTTGTACTATCCTAGTAATACGGGGCCCTAAGTGACTTTGTTTTGTGGCTCTTTGGAAAAACCCTAAACCCTCAACCCCCGTCTGATATCGTGACCTTGGTCGACTGTTGCCGCTGCTGAAACGACTGCCTGGCTGTGCAGCAGATGATGAGCCGGTCTTTGCCTTTACCTTGCCTTGCATTTCTGCAGTGGCTGTGTGTCTACATCTTCTTCAATCTTGACTCGAATCTTGACATTTGACTTCGATGTTCAAGCAGGCCACACCATCGCACTCGATGCTCCAGCAGCCTGAGTTGAAGTGGTACCCGGTGATAGCAAGCAGCAATTCTCCAAATTGGCATCGCAGCTCCGACTGCAGATAACAAACGCCTGCATGACTCAATGCTCTCAAAGCATGTGCGTCCTTGCATGCAGGCTTGGTTGGCAGAACTCTCTGTATCGACTCACTAACTTCAAAAAACTAAAGTGCCGGCAGAGCAAGGTTCATGATGCTTCTGTCCGACCTAAAAGTATCCCTCTAGATCCCTTCAAGGGGCCCTGAAAGGAACCGTTACTCCTAGGCTCCTTTAAGGGTTCTTTCAAGGGTTCCTTTAACTCTCAAGCTCCTGCTGACGATGCTCTTGCCGGCTTTTAGGTCTTGCAGGGCTGCCTTGAAATGGGAGCTTCCGAGAACTAGGGGTACCTTATTTGGGTCCTTATAATAAGGATCCTACTATTTAGGGTACCTTTTTTTAGGGCCCCCGATTTTCGGAAACTCCCAAAACACCAACCCATGGTTCGGGTATTATGACGGGCCACTTACGGTTCTTTTAGAGTTTAGGGTTTAGGGTTTAGGGTCCACGGTTTAGGGTTTAGGGTTCCTACCCATAACCCTAAACCGGTTTAGAGTTTAGGGTTCGGGGTTGAGGGTTTAGGGCTAAGCCCCTTAACCCTAAACCCCAAGCCCCTGAACCCTGAACCCGAAACTCCCCAAACCCTAAACCCTAAACCCCAAGCCCCTAAACCCTAAACCCGAAACCCCCACATGGAAGAGTCGAACTCCCAACCCTCTGCCAGGAAACAGCGCTGAAGATCGGTGAAGAAAGTTTGGCCTGGCAAGGTGAGTTTATAGTAAACCCCATAAAGTTGGAAACCGGATTGAGGCCAAATAGTGCTGGGATTCCCTATACATGACTCTTAAGGATTGACACCATTGGGTTTCCAACTTTTGGGCTTCTACTGTAAAAACAAGACAAGACCTGATACTGCTCTTGCTGGCTTGCCTGCTGCTACTCATCTTCTACCCAAGTGGGAGTTTCCGAAAACTAGGGGTACCTTATTGGGGGTCCTTATAAGAAGGATCCTACTATTTAGGGTACTATATTAGGGTCCCCTATTTGCGGAAACTCCCAAGTTAGCGATTTGTTTGCAAGTCTTCTACAGGACTACATCGTCAGAGTCTCTGTAATAGCTTTACAGGCCGGTACGCTCACCATATGGGAGTTTCCGAAAATTAGGGTACCTTACTTTGGGGTCCATATAATAAGGATCCTATTATTAAGGGTACTATATTAGAGTCCCCTATTCTCGGAAACTCCCATATTAGTAGTGATGTAAACTCTGCTCCAACTGGCGCATACTGATGGTCTTCTTGTGATTACTGTTGCTATTACCCGATAGCACTGGGCCCCAAACCCTAAACCTTAAGCCCTAAACCCCAAACCCCCAAACCCCAACCCTAAACCCTAAAAGGGAATTGAACCTGAGACCTGAAAAGCGAAGCCGCAAGCCCAACGCAAGGCTTAACTCACCTCTACTTGTCACTGTCGGTCGGCCAGGGCTTTCAGGGTTTTCAGGGCTTTCAAGTTGAAGCTTTGGTATCATCTACTTTTCCCTTAATGTAGGAACCTGATTAAGAAACCCTGGGCCTATAATCCCAAAATTGCAGGATTCATATAAGGCACCCAAATAAAGGCCCAAGGTTTCTTAATCAGGTTTCTACATTATCCTATATCCATATACCGAATCACCGGGCATGTTGGGACCGCAGGGACAGGGCATGGTGTTTCGGGTGTAGGATCCTCGATCAAGATGGGGTCTTACCCCATGCCGTTTCCGGGCGAAGCTTCTTATGGCCAGGAACTTCTACATCAGATCCTCTACACAGAAAACCCGATGCCCTGAAACACGAGTAGGCTATAGTAGGTCTCGCTGGCGAGAGGGAGCCTGGGGTGACCGCATCAACATTACATCCTGTCTGAGTTCAGAGTTTCCTTCAATCTGCCGCAGAAGAGAATTCCAAGCCTCGTCAGACACCTTAAACCCCGAATCTTAAACCGAAGTCGCTGAAACCGCTAATGTAGGGGCCTTAATAATTAGAATAGGGTTTTGGGGCCGGTACATTATACTATAACTATAATAAGGAATCGCCCCCAACATAGTATAGGTAATTGTTAAGGCCCCTATATTACATACATCTTTATAGTACCCTTATAGTTTCCCTTAGAGGAACCCTTTAAAGGAATCCCTAAATAGTATAGGCGATGATAATGGCCCCTATATCATCGCTCCGAGCATGGACTCCCAGCTGTGCTCAGCTCTGAAGCCTTCCGTGATCTAAGCCCAAACTCGGCTTAGGGTTTAGGGTTTTTAGGGATTTAGGGGTTTGGGGGTTTAAAAAGTGCTCCCTTTTTGGTATTGTGTAACTATATGAGGAACCTGGGACTACAAAAAGGGAAAAAGGGCCCACCGGGAAGCTTAGCTGACCTATCCAACCCTATAGCCTGACCCTACCATAGAACTCGAAAGCCCTGCACAGTTCCTAAACAATGAATCCTAAACCCCTAAACCCTCAAGGTGCCTTTAAGGCGTCCAGGACGGTTCCCTCAGTCTGCTTCACCTGGCTAAGAGCAGCTTTGTGCCAGAGGGTTTTGGGGTTTCGGGCGTCTGGGCTTTAGGGTTCAGGGCGTTTGGGTTTAGGCTTATGGGCTTTTAGGCTTGAGGTGGTTGGGGATCGTGAGAAACGTTCAAACCTGGTCTCTCGAGTGTGTGTGTGTGTGTTGTGTGTGTGTCTGCTGTGTGTGTGTGTGGTGCTGTGATGTGCTGTGTTGTGCTGTGGTATGTCACTCTACATCCAGCTCTCTCAGCAATCCGGGGTTCTCGGGATCGGGATATAGCCAGGACCGTCTGCGGGCCACATTATCATCGTCCTTCTTCTTGTCATCGTAATGGGTGTCGCGACCCTGCATGTCCTCGGCTATGGAGAACGTGACCTGATTCAACATGCGAAGCTGCATCTCCGCGTTTGACAGCCTTGCCCCAAAGCCATTCATCCGATCGTCATCGTCCCGGCTGTCTTCCTTTTTGCTGTCGTCGTCTTTCCTGTCCTCTATGCCCTCTACTTAAACCCCGAAAGACTCCCCCCCCAACTCAGGTTTTGGGACTTGGGGCCTAGCTTAAGCAACCAGAACCTGTCTGTTTTGTTTTTTTTGGAGGGGGGGGGTGTGAGGGGTCCCGAAATTTCGAGACTATAGTATCGAATAGGTTCGGGAGCTCGGGGGATCAGTGTGCTGTTGGTGCTACGGTTCAGGATTTTTGGGTCTTCGAGGGGCTGGTGGAGACTTGTGGTGTGGGGATGTTGAGGGGCTGGGTGCATGCTTCTTTGCTTCTTTAGGCAAGGGTTTAGGACTTAGCCTAAACCCTAGACCCCGAAAGGATCCCTTAAAGGTCACTAAAAGCGAACCCTTCAAGGATCCCAAAAAAGGGTCCCTAAAAAGGATCCCTTAAAGCATCTCTAAAAAGGATCTCTAGGTTCTTGAACTTTGGGTGCGGGCTTTAGAGCTTTAGCGTTTTGGGATCTCGATGGCTCGGCACCAGGGGCTTGTCGGTCTTAGGCGGTATCAGGGTTTCTGGTTTTTTTGAAGATGCAGTGGCTCTTCCTCCGCGGGAACACAGGTCCATGGCCTGGTTTCTAGTTTAGTAGTTTAGGCTTAATTAAGGGTTTAGGGCTTAGGCATTTAGGGTTTACGGGTGGCAAGTTGGGTGACAGATTGCAGGGCTCAGGACTTTCGGATTCCTCAAGAGCCCATTGGTCAATTACAGAGTTCGGGATTTAGGGTTTAGGGTTTAGAGTTGGGTTTAGGGTTTAAGGTTTCTCTTGGGATGCGGCGCCCTAAACAAGCACTACAACCCGCGAAGAGCCCCCAATTCCACGACGGAGTTCTAGGGACGTCAACGCTAAACCCTAAACCCAGGGGTTTAGGGCCGAGCCTAAAGACTCCAATATCCCTCAATTAAGGAATATACCAAAAATTCTAGTAGGATCCCTAATATGATTTAAGGAATATCTAGTAGGATCCCTAATATGATTTAAGGAATATCTAGTAGGATCCCTAATATGATTTAAGGAATATTCTTTAATGAAGGGATATTGGAATCTCTGGGAGGGCGTGTTGTTTACCCTTCAGTCCCGGGACTCCTTGTGGTAAGCAAGGACACATTTTGGGTTTAGGGTTTAGGTTTAGGGTTTAGGGTTTAGGGGTTAGGGCTTGTTATTCGAACCTCTTTGTAAGCCACCCCCGTTTGAGGCTTAGAAGGGCTTACTAAGCCTGATATGGTTTAGGCCTTTAAGCTGGGGACCTCAAGCCCAACGACTCTTCGACTGATGTTGTTTTAGAATTCTGAGCGTTCCGGCATGTTCCTGCCAAGCAAAGCCGGGCCAACTCAATGCCAACACAGCTACTCACAAAACACGGCGCATCCTACGCTTGCCCTAAATCCCCAAACCTAAACCCCAAAGAACCTACGTTAGTTTAGGACCACAAAGGAGCCCTAAAAAGGAAGGTTTTTATAGGGCTCAGGTAACTCCTAGAATGCGGTGCAAGCATGTCAGCGTTACAGCACATAAGGGTAGAGTTCAAACTTCCTGGCTGCACCTGACAGAGGCTGGCGCCCCCGCCCCCCCCGCAGGCGGACGGAGAGTTGAGATATTCTGGGGGCAGGGTACCTTAACTCCAAGCATAACCTACCTTTTTGAGGAATTGTATAAGGAAATCATGATGGGGAACCCCCAAAAGACGCGTTTTACAGGCTTCAGGGTAGTTTGTATAGGGTTGAGTAGGCTTTTACTAACGGTCTTTGGCCATCCATCGGGCTGAAACAGTAAGGGTTTCTCAAAAAGAATGGGCTCCTGGGTAGAATATAGTAGAACCACAGTATGGAACCGAAAAGACTAGGTTTGCTACTTTTCTCTACCTTATGCTTATAGATTTCTTTTGGGAGTGGTGTGTCGCGCTGCAGGTCTGGGAATCCAGGTTTAGGGGCTCTTAGTTGCTGAGTTCATAAGCCCCAAAACGCGTACACTTTTCGCCTTATAGTGGGAAATCTTATCCCCCATAGCCCCCAAAGTAATTCCTTTGAGGGGTTCATATATAGAATTCTATAAGGTAATCCCAAGAAGGAACTACTGTAGGGTGTATCCACTCAGCTACTAAGAGCTTGAGGTTCAGGCTCAGGCTCGGGGCAAGCATCAAAGCCTGGAGTTCTACGCGAAAGCCCTAAAGCCTACACGACGCCTAAACCCTAAACCCTACAAAGTCCGGGAAACGCGGCGCTTCACTTGAATTTTAATGTCGCTGAGTGCGAAACTCCTGGATCTGTACGGCAACTCTTCGGCTTTCGGGACTTTGGGTTTGGGGTCATTTGGGTTGTACTTGGAGGGTCGGGGGACTTAGTAATTGGCTATTCTAGGGACTTATAAGTACCATAACCCCAATTAGGGTCCCTTTTAGGGTACTTATAAGTCTACTTACTACCTACTTACTAAGTCCCCCGACCCTCCAAGTAGGGTATAGAGGGGTTTGGGCGTGTCTAGGAGCGCAGGGATTGGGGCTTCTGGGGGTTTTGGGACTTCGGAAGCATGTTGGCACTGACATAGGGCTGGGCCATGGAGAATGCTTAAGGTTTGGGCATAAGGCGCCACTCGAAACGCCTTATCAATCGATCTTCAAGGCCCCCCGCGGTGCGCCGGCAACTTTATCGCCACTCCACTGTGATCATAATTTGGTCGACTGTTCAAGCGCCCTGGCTTCTGTCCACTGCCTGGAGCTGTTGCGACTCGAGGATCTTACGGACCACTTCAGGCTCCCCATGATCGAGCACATGCTGCCAGTTGTTGCATCAACGCCCGCGAACTTACGGCTTCGCGGAGCCTCCTTGTGTTCCATTTGTGGTCTCTATGCACCCAAGACAAGGCACTCTAGTGCACCTCCACCCATTTCCGACTCCTCGCTCCCACTTGATCGTCTCTTCGTAGTCGTGAACTGCCGCTACAGACTGAGAAGTGAGCCAGGGATGGACGTCCTCGAAGCGGCTGCTTGATCTGCTCTGACAGTAAATCGAAAGCTAATTTGGACCACATCATCAAGAGAAATGTTGAGCTGAAAAGTGTGTGCTTTGAGGAAGTGTCCACGCTCATCTGCAGATAATTCCCAAAGGGTCCAAGTAATAATAGTATATACTGTTGAGCCCAAATACCTACATATTTACCATAATAGTACTTAGACCCTTTGGGATTGCTGGGTTAGACGCTTATGGCTTGTGGTGATACTGCCTTCTGCAGTCATCTCTCAGCTCCTGATGCCCGAAGCGCTAGAACTCCAAACCTACAAACCCAGGGCCATACTATAGGGGCCTTCATAAGTAGAATACGGTTTTGGGTTACATTATACTAATACTATACTATAATGAAGGGCCCCCGAACTAGTATTGGCAATTATTCATGCGCTATAAACTTGTTGTGATCAGCATCTGAAATAGCAGTGCCATCATCTTGGTCGGCAGCACAAGCGGCCTGCCAGCTATCCGTAATGCGGGCAAGCATTCATGGCAAATATGACGAGCAACCAGCGGTCTCAGCCTCTTTATCCCATCCCCGATAAACCCCAAACCTTAGACTCTAGACCTTGAAAGCTCAGCCCTAAACTCTAAACCCTGGACCATGAGCCTTCCATCCTAAGCCCCCAGCAGCCCCTACTCTGAAACACCGCAGCACCGAAAGAGCCTCGGTTACCAGGCTTGACGACCTGCACCACTTTGGCTTTGGCTGTTGCTCTGGGACTTTCGAGTTTAGGGTTTAGGGTGTAGGGTTTAGGGTTTAGCTGTAGGGAATTTGGGGTAAATTTTCAGTTTTGGGGGTTCAGGGCGAAGCTTTGTCTTTTACATTTTCGGTGCTTAGCGCTTCGTAGGATTTTTCGAGGCGTCGTGTATAGGGTTCTTGGCGGAAGTTTTGTGCGTTTGGGTTGAGGGTTTACTGCTTCGGTTAAGGCGTTCTTTTGAGGATCCAGGTTCAGGGCCTTGCAGCGCTGAAAACTCGAAGTCGACCCGCCCCGTAGGATCCTTTTTGGGTATGCCTGCACACCCCCAATCACCATAGCACGGCTTATATGGAGGGTTTAGGGGTCCAGCCAAAAGGATTATCACAGTCACGGTTGTTCATAGTAGAGGCGAATTACCTCGTTATGGGTAAACTCTTCAAGCTTTTCTGCACCTCCATGACGTGCATGAAGGCGATGCCCAAGGCGAACGAGCCAATCAGCCGTACGTCCTCGCGGAAACTAAAAACCGCCCTACGGCTCATGCTCCGGGTTTAGGATGTTAGGATTTAAGATCCAAAGTCTTATAAGGCCTTGGAGCCAAGGTGCACAGCTTATTGGATCTGCCCCAGACGTGCATCACTCTTGTACTAGTCTAGGATGCCCGAAGCGACCCCTATCGAGAGCAGGCCCATAGATACATTTATTGCGTCCGAAACCCAATACCCAGAACCCCAACTCTCACGCCTGTGCCCTGAACCGACAAATGCAACAGCATAGGGGCCTTAACAACTAGAATATGGCTTTGGGGCCCAGCATGCTATGACTATAAACAGGAACCACCAAAAGAGTATAGGTAATCATTAAAGCCCCTTTGCTACATAAGGCCGAGCCTCCATCTTCAAGCAGCGAATCCTTTGCCCAAAAATCTGTGCTGCAAACTTCTGGATTTCCGCGGGAAAGAAGACTTAGCCCACGAAGCTGGAACTGTCAAAATCCTAAAGTCTAACGAACTCGACTCCGTGTGCAAGTCTGGCGGGGTGAGAGCCCTACCTGCGCAACAGCCAAGCCTTGCTGCCACTGAAGCTAGGGCTGAAGGTTTAGGTCCAAACGAACGCAGCTCAGCCTGTCCTGGAATAGACATGAATAAGCACTCGCCGTATGAAAGATACTGGAAAACAGTTTACCCCAGTGACCCCTACACCCTATATTCTATATATCATACCCCCCAACCGCCCCCCAACAAAAACAAAAGCCTAGTCTAACATCAAAGGGTAAAAGGAGGGACCCCTAGTAAGGACCCCTAGGTATATATACCCATAATATAGCCATTATATACCCGTTATATAGCCCATTATAGGCTAGGGGGTCCCCATTAAGGGTCCCTCCCTTTTGATAACCTTGGCCCTAAGATCTGAACCGTAAACACCAGTCTAAGCAGCAAGGCCTCTCCTGGAAAAGGCCATCAGTACTACTTCCGGCAGGGGCAGCAGTAGACCTGGCACTAAAAGAAGTATGAGGGGCCGTGATTATTAGAGTAACTTTTAGGGTTTTATGTTGGCCATGGGGGTTTAGGGTTGTGGGGTATACTCTGCTAAAACTTCAGTCTGGAACAACAAAACTTGAAATACGGTTGGTGATGCAAATCCCGCATTACCCAAAATAAGGAAACTACCATAACTCCCACAGTTTAGGGCCCTTAAGGTACTGCAGGATTTAAATCATCAACAGTAGTATTGGTACTTGTTTGGCTCCGCTATATTCCGGCTTAAGGGTTGACTCTAACTGGGTTCCTTGTTCTATACCCCTCTTAGAACCATAATGAAAATAGTAGTTTTAACATGCCCTTGGGTTTTATATGAACAAAAATTCGAACAACCTGAGGAGACCATGGTGTTACCAGGGCCCTTGAGTTTGGGGGTATGTTGGGTCTCCTTTCGCATCTGATCAGCAACTTAAGTTTCATAAGGTTCCAGAGTTCCTCTAGTTACCATTATAGGTCTTGAGGCTTGAGGGCTTTAGGGTTCCCGTTTTTCAAGACCACGAGACCCAGCAGCTTTCAAGGTTTTGTGACTTGGGGCCAAGCGTCTGAACGTTTCCAGAGATATAGGGTGTAGGATCAACACCAAGTCAGAGGCTGCTTGTGACAAATCCAGGTACCCCATCCTAACAGAGGGGCCAGAATAATTGGAGTAGAGTGTATTTTGGGGTGAAGTATTGGCAGAAAATTCACACTCTCTCAGCTGTAAGCTCTACACCTATATGTGAAACCCACCTGTGTAGCGCTCCCCACCATGATTCCTTTTATATATCCTTAAGGGTTCAGGTCGACCCAGAAGCAGCCCCAGAATCAAACGAGAAAAGATGGAGCTCATGATGGGTTTCAGTTGTTCTCTTCTCAGGGTTTAGGGTTTAAGCTTGGCTTTTGTTGGGGGGTCGGAGTTGAGGCCGTGGGGTCTAGGGTGTTTTTGTCAGGGGTCTGTTTCGCACCTACACTAGCCTCGTCTAAACCCTAAACCTTGAACCTTCAATCTTAAATCCCTTGTAGGTCCAGCAAGTTGAGATCTACCCCCAAGCAAAGCTGATGTCGGCGTCATTTTCGGAGGATGACCTCAAGCAACTCAGACTGCAGGCGTCTACACCCTAAACCAGAGGCCCTAATCCCTAGCCTTAATCCCTAAACCCTGGGGCCTAAACCCCAATCACTAAACCCTAAACCCTTCCTCTTGGCTTGGAAGACCCAAGACCACCCCCAAGTAAGGACTATACCCTAACTCATAACAAGCCCTATGTGTGCAGTTTACGGTATATTCCATGGGCCTGTTGAATCGAAAAAACATCCTCGGAACCCCATAATTCCCTGTGAAACGTTGTAAGGTATGGTACATTCCATAGCAAGCTAACTTCAGCAACAGAGCCAGGATAACGCTTGCGGGCACCCCGCATCTTGGGAATCATCCCTCGCTGTCCTTCTGGGGCGAAAAGTTCAACCGCTCTAAGGCCTCTGGGATTTAGGGCTTCCGGCTCAAGCATTTTCTGGCTTAAGGTGGGTGTAGGGATTAGGGTCCGGGGCTCGGGGGTTTACGGTTTTCGGATTAAAGTTAAGCTTTGGTTTTGAAGGTTCAGTGCTTAGCTGTTCTTAATCTGAGCGGCTCAAGCCTGACAGGGTCTCATGCTTTTCCAGGGGCCCCTACCCTTCCATAGTAGGTTGTGACTCCCTAACCATAGGGCGTTTCCTGCAGCCAGAGTAGGTACAGCCCAAAGTCCTTAAAACAAAATCAGGCGCAGCCCCCACAAAACCGACTGCTCTTTCTCTTCGTTGGCCATCTTAGCGCCCAGGATAAACTTCAGGGGTCGATTCGAGCATAATGGATACCTTTCCGGCTCGGGTTCTTAAATGGATTCTGACGAAGGCCTGCAAGCATTTCCGCAGGGGGTTCGGGGTGTAGAGTTTAGGGTTTACCTGTGGATGTTAAGGTTCTAGACCCTGGCCTTATGTAGGGGTTTTGCAGCTTCATCAGAATAGGGGCTTGGTGCAATTGCAGTATACTTCTATGCAGGAACATAATTCTATGCAGGAGCAGTCAGGAAGAGTATCGGTACTTACTCTGGCAGATTACCCCCCAAAACCCGACACCCCCAAGCCCTGGGTCACAACTAAACCCTACCCCTAAACCCTAACCTCCTCACTGTCTTGCAGGATTGGATCCCCAGAGAAGCCCCGCGCTTTGAATTTCGCAGTTGAGGGTCAGGACGAAGGCTAAACAAGATGCAGCCCTAAGCCCTACAAAATTACGTAGAATAATGGCCTTTTGTAGGTTTTGGGCCATTCTTTGCCTGACCTGAAGCCTGAACTCCGAATTAAGCTCTCTAAATTTTAGGGTTTACAGTAGGGTTTAGCCTGAACCCTAAGCCCTGAACCTTCAGCCCTCAGCCCTTTAAGCTGGAGATCGGAGTTGGGTTCACGGCTCTTGGGTGTCCTTCTGCAAAAGTCGTCAGAATCTTGGCTGACGAATGCCGGTAGCTTCTCTTCCTTGAGCGCCGTTTCCGTCCCTGCAGTTCGAAAACGGTAAAGGGTTTAGGGTTTATAGGCTCTGATCAAAGCGCGCTGGGCTAGGGCTCAGGCAAGCAGTATGCACTATCACCCCCGTAAGCCCCGACCTCAAAGAACTTAAGCACTGGACCGTGCAAAGCCTCAAACGGTCTGCTTGAAGGCTCTCCTGGACCCCAACCACCTTACATTCTAGAAGTAAACCTGGAACATATACAAGGAGTGGTGGCGGGTGGTGCTGATGGTGGTTGATATAGACTGGCATCTGCTTTATGCAAGAATACCTATCCGGTTCTCAATTTCCCCCGATATTCAGCTCTACAATCAGAAGAACTGAGATATAATCTACCTAAAGCTTTCTTTTCGGATTCGTAGCGCTGGAACCATGCATCCTTGCACCGAAGCAGTGGTTCCTTTGGTTCCTCCACGCTTAAACCCATCGGGCTCTGACCTTCATGAGGCGAAAACGAGGCCCCTAAACCCTACCTAGAGTCTCCACTGTAGTTCCTATTTTGGTTTAACCAAATATATAAATAGGATCCTATATATAGGTAACCCCAAACAGGAACTACAATGGAGACTAACGGTGAACCCCAGAACACAAAGTCCAAGATCCACAAACCTGGGAGTTTCCGATTATAGGGGACCCTAACATACGTTTAGGGTTTAGGGTTTAGGGTTTAGGGTTACCCTAAATAGTAGGATCCTCATTATATGGACAAAGAAGGTACCCCGAATTCTCGGAAACCCCCACATGACAAACCTCTGCGCCCTGATGCTGTGCACTCCGCAGCGTGGTACGCGGCACCCTACCAGTGTACTCTCGATAGGAATCTTGCAAAGAAAGACCTGGGACCCGAAACATGCGATTCTTTTGAGGGGATGTCAAAACAAATCCCGAAAACCAGCATTCCCGAAGCAACATGACAACATCAGAGAAAACCCACATCAATCAGTGTACAAGCTGCACGTGAAGCCTTAACCCAGAAACCCGGGAATCCTAAACTTAAACCCCTAAAACCCTACACCCTAAACCCCAAAACCCAGAAATCTCCAAATCCGAACATCCCAGATCACTGGGAGGCGGTCGCAAGGAGGAGACAACATGAAGCTGGCCTTCGTCTGGTCTTTGCGGGCTTCCGTAGTTTAAGATGTAGGGTTTAGGGTTTCAGATAAAGATTTTACGGATTTAGGGCTTTGGGGTTTAGGGGTTTTGGTTCATAGGGTTTGCGTAGTTCAAGATTTAGGGGTTTAGGGTTTAGGGGTTTAGGGCTTAGGGGTTTAGGTAGTTATAGGGCTTATTACGGTTTCGAGTGTCGGGCTTGAAGGTAGAAGGTTTCGGGCTTTGAGGCTAAGAAGCCTTGTGGTAAGCGCGGGGAAACCCATCAATTTTTTTTTCAATCAAAAAAAACTTTCAGCGAAAATCAAAACAAAACTTTTTCACCAATCAAAAAAACTTTTTTCCAATCAAAAAAAAACTTTCTCCATGTGTAGTAGTAGTAGTAGTAGTAGTAGTAGTAGTAGTAGTAGTAGTAGTAGTAGTAGTAGTAGTAGTAGTAGTAGTAGTAGTAGTAGTAGTAGTAGTAGTAGTAGTAGTAGTAGTAGTAGTAGTAGTAGTAGTAGTAGTAGTAGTAGTAGTAGTAGTAGAGTAGTAGTAGTAGTAGTAGTAGTAGTAGTAGTAGTAGTAGTAGTAGTAGTAGTAGTAGTAGTAGTATAGTAGTAGTAGTAGTAGTAGTAATAGTAATAGTAGTATAGTAATAGTAATAGTAATAGTAATAGTAAGAGTAATAGTAATAGTAATAGTAATAGTAATAGTAATAGTAATAGTAATAGTAATAGTAATAGTAATAGTAATAGTAATAGT
Organism: Symbiodinium sp. CCMP2592; assembly: GCA_905221615.1. Taxonomy (NCBI): domain Eukaryota; class Dinophyceae; order Suessiales; family Symbiodiniaceae; genus Symbiodinium; species Symbiodinium sp. CCMP2592. The sequence goes on along the minus strand of CAJNDT010001084.1, from coordinate 70,633 downwards.
AATAGTAATAGTAATAGTAATAGTAATAGTAATAGTAATAGTAATAGTAATAGTAATAGTAATAGTAATAGTAATAGTAATAGTAATAGTAATAGTAATAGTAATAGTAATAGTAATAGTAATAGTAATAGTAATAGTAATAGAAATAGAAATAGAAATAGAAATAGTAATAGTAATAGTAATAGTAATAGTAATAGTAATAGTAATAGTAATAGTAATAGTAATAATAGTAGTAGTAGTAGTAGTAGCAGTACTAGCACTAGTAGTAGTAGTAGTAGTCGTAGGAGTACTAGGAGTAGTAGTAGTAGTAGTAGTAGTAGCAGTAGTAGTAGTAGCAGCAGTAGTAGTAGTAGTAGTACTAGTACTAGCAGTAGAAGTAGTAGTAGTACTAGCCGGAAGTAGTACTAGTAGTAGTAGTAGTAATAGTAGTAGTAGTAGTAGTAGTAGAAGGAGTAGTAGGAGTAGTAGTAGTAGGAGTAGTAGGAGTAGTAGGAGTAGTAGTAGTAGTAGTAGTAGTAGTACTCCGGTGGATGGACAAAATCCTGCATTACCCATAATAAGGAATATACCATAATTCCCATAGTGTAGGGTCCTTGGGGTAATGCAGGATTTTGTCTATCAGCCGTAGTAGTAGTAGTACTAGTAGTAGTTGTTGTTGTTGTACCTTCCTTCCTGCCTTCCTTCCTGTCTGCCTGCCTGCCTGCCTTCCTTCCTTGCTGCCTTGCTTCCTTCCTTGCTTCCTGCCTTCATTCCTTCCTTTCTTACTTCCTTCCTGCCTTCCTTCCTGTCTGCCTGCCTGCCTCCCTTCCTTCCTTGCTGCCTTGCTTCCTTCCTTGCTTCCTGCCTTCCTTCCTTCCTTGCTTCCTTCCTTCCTTCCTTCCTCGCCCTTTCTCCCCGCCTTCCTTCCTTCCTTCCTTCCTGCCTTCCTCCTGCCATCCTTCCTTGATGCCTTTCTTCCTGCCTTCCCTCCTTCCTTCCTTCCTTCCTTCCTGTCGTGCTTCCTTTAATAAGGGAAAGTTTTTTTTTGATTGGAAAACAATTTTGTTTTGATTGAAAAAACGTGCTTTTTTGATTGAATTTTTTTTTTTTGATTGGCATCCCGTAAGCGCGATGTACTCTTTGGGAGTCCAGAAACAGGGCCAGCACTTAAGTTAAAGCCACCTCACCACTCACTTCGTATTAGCCTTTGCTTCGTGCTTCAAGACTGTGCATTTAGGCATGTAAGCCCTAACCCCCTAAGTAGAAGCCAGAAAGTTGGAACATGGCTTTAAGAGGATTGGTGCTATGATCTCTGATACTTTACCTTAAGGGCATGAGAATAATGATGCTCCAACTTTCTGGCTTCTACGATAAGCCCTGTTGTGTTTAGAGTTCGAGCCTGAACTCTATATTTTGGGGTTTAAACCCTTGAGGTTTAGAGTTCAAGCGCTGTAGTTTCCAGAGTCACGTCCTGCGAGCTTTAAAACCCTGCGGTGCGCCGAGCAAAAAGTAGGATTAAGAGGTTGAAGGGTTTAGGGCTTTGGGTTTCTTTATCGGTTTAGGGTGCAAGGGGTTTGGGTTGAGGGTTTATGATACCGATTGGCATGTGTAAATAGGGCTCCGTAGGAATACTGGTGAGTGTATACTTCGGGCTTTTGTGGGGAAACTAATTCGGGCATTGATCTAATTCGGCGTATCTTAATCAGGAAATTTGGCGATCCTATTTATGGAGACGGCGATCTATCCATCTATCTGTCTGTCTGTCTACCCTAGACCCCTAAACCCCTTTATTAAAGGCCCCTAGTTCGCATCACTTCTTAGGAACTCCCCAGACAGTTGAATGATGTAGGAACTTGATTAAGAGACCTTGGGCCTTTGTTCGGCTTCCTTATGTGCGTTCTAAACGTTGTGGTTATAGGCCCAGGGTTTCTTAATCAGGTTCCTACCTTACCCGAAAGGCCCTGAACTCGATAACGAAGCACAGATGCTGAGGTCGCAGCTGAATATGAAGCAGATCACAAAGTGCACTAGAAACGTAGAGCGTAGGCCAGCCATCTGTCGCGCGCGCGCGCGAGGCTCTTTAGGGCTTATGGGGTTTGGGGATTCGATGACGAGGCTTCTTGAACGCTAAGATAGGTAAGAACAAGAATAACCTCAAGCCCCAACCTCCTGCGTTTAAGGTCTCACAACCCCCGCAAAAAATTTTTGGGCCGTGAAAGGAGGTTTCAGAATCGAGCCCAACAAGGGTTGCTTTGGTTCTAGACCCCGAATCCTAGAACACTCACGGGCTCAGGCTCAGGGTTTAAGTCGGGCTCAGGGGTTAGGGTTTAGGGTTTAGGGTTTGGGGTTTAGGGTTTAGGGTTTGGGGTTTAGGGTTTGGGGTTTAGGGTTTAGGGTTAGGGTTTAGGGTTTGGGGTTTAGGGTTCTGGATTTATTGTGCGCCCACCGATTTTGTCCAAGCACAGGGCTTGAACCCTAAACCCTGAATCATATACTCATCGTTGCATTTGAGAACCTTGCACACTCGTAAAGCCTTCTAGCAACCCTGATAGTGAAAAGCTGTTAAGGTAACTAACCCTTTCCAATAGAGCACCCTTCAAACATAAAAAAGCCCCTTACAAAACCATGAACAACTTTGAAGCCCTAAACAAATCACAACATCTTGTTGTAAGCCTTGTAAGAACCCTAGATTATCATGACCATGGCAAGATAACACCCGTGCAACACGCTTCAAAGAAGCCGGAAGAGAACCCTGAGCGTTGGCCTTTTAAGAACAAATTTCAAATATGGATACTGAGAATGAGGGTTTCGCTCTACCTAAGCCCACCAGCCTAACTATCTTTTTGCGGACTCACATAGGGAAATCATACTAGCGAGACCCAAAAACGTATTTTCTTTAGGGTTCAGGTAGGGTTTTGGTGATATGGGAATGTTCCTAACAACAATAAGGCTTGCACGCGTATCTTACATAGGTCTAGTCATACTGTAGGAAAAACCTATCACTTAAGGTATCCTCCAGAACAGCACCCATGTCACACTCCATTCTACCGTTGCAACATATCTGGATGTCCATCCTCGACCTGGATGTCGAGGATTGATAGGCCAGGTTTTCACAACAGCACGCCAGCCAGCACTTGGAGCTCAAAATAATCGGTCTTCTGCCAGGTATAGCCCGCCAGGAAAGCAAGGTAAAGCCAGCCAGCAAAGCCAGGTGCTGCCAGCCAGGAAAGCATAGTTTGCAACAATCTCAGCGATAGTCAGAACAAAAAGGACCTTCCACCATCCCGAAACCCTAAACCCTAAAGCCCTATCCATTCCAGCCGGAATCAAGCCGTGTAGCTGCTGCTTCGGGGTATAGCGGGATATTGTTTCGCAGTATTCCAACCCCGCTCTGAAAAAGTAAACCCTAAACCCTGAACTCCAAGCCCTAAACCCTTAAACCCTCTACGCAGATGACAACCTTTCAAACACCAAAAAGGGCATATTGATGCTAACTGTTCCGATCCCCATAATATAGTCGCCCCTAGATCTACCCTCAAAAAAAAAAGCTCTTTTTGTGGCCCTGCGAGGAACCCTCAGAGGAACCCCTATAGATCCCTTAAAGGAACCCTTAAAGGGACCCCTAGAGATCCCCAAAAAGGAGCCCTAAGCCCCGAGCCCCCCCAAAAAAGGGCGCCTGGCACTGGCACGGAGAGGGCCCGGGATTTTTCGGGACCTAGGCCGACGCCTGGGCAGGGTTTAGGGTTTAGGATTTAGGGTTTAGCAACTGGGCTCTAGGTCTTATAGGCTTTATAGGGCTTAAAGGGTTTATAGGGTTTATAGGGCTTAAAGGGTTTATAGGGCTTACAGGGTTTATAGGGCTGATAGGGTTTATAGGGTTTATAGGATTTATGGGGTTTATAGGTTTAGGGGCTTCTTTCCTAAGCACCACCTTGAATTTCCTTAAGGGTGGGAGTTTACGGCCTTTTTTTTGGGGGGGTTTCAGTTTAGGGCTTAGGAGCTGTATTTCTCCGAAGAAAAGCCTTAGAGAAGTGCTCTGAAGTGGTCTGTAAGGCTTTTTGTTCGGGCATTGTGGGCCTTTATAGTCAAATACCAATAAGCAATCCGACGAAAGAATACTAGTAGTTATTGCGTCTTCGATATTAAACCCTAAACCCTGCACCTGAAACCTTAAACACTTTGAAGGGGAATGGAGCGTGGGGTTGGGTGCAGTTGCCTTTTTGTCGTGTCGTGCTGCTGTAGATTTTGCTCAATAGGTGTTTTGCTTTTCGGGCTCCTGGATCCATCTTGAAATGTCTAGGTTTCAATGACTCCATCTCTATGCTGCATTGGGGGTGTCCCGAGTTCACTCAGCTAAAACTTCCACTTAACATTCCAACAAGTGTTGCTTTTTTTGGAGAGTGAGAGGGGTGGGGGCATGACGCCAAACCCCAGAGTGTCGAAGTCAACCCCGAAATCTGGAGGCCGAAACGATTCGAAGGGGAAGGACCACGCAACAGGACATGACTTCCATCGGTCAGCTACCGTCAATCACTAAGGTTTAGGGTTTAAAGTTTTGTTAAAAATTTTGAGTTTGCCCAACTAGGGCCCCAAACAAGCACATCAGCAAGAATATGAGGGATATTCCGATATCCCATATACACCCCCTTAGAATGAAGCCCAATAAGGTAGGGATATCCCTAAAATGCTTATGCTTCAAGCCGTTGTGGGTCCCTAATCAACACTCTGAGACTCCCGCAGCACCCTCAACCCCTAAACCCTAAAACCCTGAACCCTATAAAACTCTAAAACCCCCCACAGTCTGAGACTCCCACGGCAGAGGTGGTTTGCCTGCCTGCACCGACCAAAATTGAGAACTTGGTGCTGCGGTCGCGAGGCAGTCAAGAGATCGTGCTTGGAGATGCGGCGGGCTGGGTTTAGGGTTTGGGGGTTTAGGGCTGGGGGGTCTAGGGTCTAGCTTTTTGAGGTATGGTTTAGGGGTACCCCACCTTTTTACTAATGTTGACATTGAGATGGTCAGGACGATGAATCGAGCGACGAATTCAGAACTTGCAGGTTTGCAGCTTACCGGCAGAGCCAGCCCACCAAGCGCCTTTATTCGACACGTTAAGAGCGACAAGTCTTAACGACCAAAAGACTTGGTGAGAAACAGCTTGGTCTAGTCTGGTATATACCCTATACCCCAGACCTTTGGGGTCGGAGCGTGCCCTCCGGTTCTAGATCGACGCCGCGGAGGAGTGCGCGTGCGGTGTCGTCTGGGCGTGGATCGGCGATCCTTCCGGCTCGTCCTCTCAGTAGGCGGAGGGAGAGGATACGCCTTCTGCGTAGCCTTATGGCTGACCTCAAGCTTGCCCTTGGCCCAAACTTTCGCAGGGCAAGCACTTTGTTCAGCTCCTTGAGAGCCTTCTCGCACTTGCTCTTTTTGAGCTGCACCTCCTCAACCTTCTCGGCCTCGTTGAAGAACCCAGCAGCCCTGTCCCAGGTCGCCGGCCACCTCGCCCTCAATTAGAGCTTTCAAGCTTAGGCTTTTAGGGCCTTTAGGTGGAAAGCTAAAGCGTAAGTGGGAAGCTTTGGTTTGACGAACCATGGGGGATCTCCAAAAGCTTAACCCCAGAACGCTAGCCAATGCGCTAAAAGGAGTTTGAGGCCTTTGATGACACCCCAGAAGCCGAGTAGCTCATTAAGTTCCTATTGAAGCAAAAGAGAGAATCCCATGTCCTTCCACCCAGCATGTTCTCCATAAGCAATCAAGCTCTAAGTTAATCAAGCTCTAATCCCACCCTTGAAACCCCTTGCAAACGCAACGCCCTCAACCGAGCACTGTAGAAAAACTGGCGGTCCATTTTGGGGGGAGGCCCGGGTTTCCATGATTATACCTACACCCCCCAAAAGTACGTAAAATAATGGCTCAAGACCCGCAAAGAGGCTACTTGTACTATTCTACTCCAGGTACAAGCTAGGGATGGGCTTGAACAGTTAGGCTTTCAGCGCACCAGTTAAGCTCTCTTAAGCCCAAAACCACAAACCTGAGCCCTAAAGAAAGGGTTTCGGGAATCGCAGGCCCCATCCTGTTGCAAAGTGTCAAGGCTTGTTTCACATAGACAATAGAACACCTTTTCCAGCACGTTCCCCTCTAGTCCGGGTAGAATAGTCATCTAATATGGCCCCGGACCCCCTTAACAATCCTTGTGACACACAACTGCATGATCTTGGGGTTCTGGTGTGTGTTTGTCTGTGTGTGTCGTGCAGACCCAGGGTTTGGGTTCAGGGCGGGTTCAGGGTTTGGGTCTAAAACGAATTCCCCTCCCTACCATAATGAAACTATTCTACTAGGAGTCCGAATTGCGACCCCTACACCCGAAAGCGTGTAAGGCCCAACAAGAGAATGGGCCCGTACCTTCAAAGACCTTAAACTAGGAGTCCAAATGCTAAAAACGAGAAGCCTAAACCCCAAAGGGGCGGGGGGGGGGGCTTAATCAGGGGTTTACCCTAAGGCTCCATACTAGTTCCTTTTTGCAGGTCATCTTTAGAATCCTATAAGGTAATCCCAAAAAGGAACTACTATGGAGCCTTTGGGTACATTAGCCTCTTCAGGATTCCAGGGCTCAGGGGTGAAGGCAGAAGCAGTCAAGGTTTGGGGGACATCTTCCCCAAATTCACCAACTTAGACCCTACAAATCCTAAACTAAGAGGCCCCAGACTCCAAACCCTGACCCTTAAGCCCCTAAACCCCTAAACCCTAAACCCATACACCTAAACCCTAACCCCTTAACCCCCAAACCCTCAACCCCTAAACCCTTAAACCCCAAAACCTACAAATCCCAAACTTGGAGATCTTCAACTTTTTTCTCGCTGTCAGCTGGTCTTCATGAGCGAGGTGACGCTCGCCATCGCAAGGAGGACCAGGACCGCGCAGGTCCAGATCTGACCTCTCAGAGACTCCAATATCCCTTAATTAAGGAATATACCTTAAATTATAGCAGGATCCCTAATATGATTTAAGGAATATTCCTTCATTAAGGGATATTGGAGTCTCTGGGCTTAACAAGGGCTAGGGTATAGGGTGTTGAGGGTTTGAGTTTAGGGCTTAAGGTCTGCAGGGTTTGGGGGCTACCGTGACCCTGAATAACCTACCTTTTTAGGGTTCCTGATTATGATTTCCTTATATAAATCCTTAAAAAAGGTAGGTTATTCAGGGTTAAGGTAGGGTCTATTTTTTTTAGGGCTCCGTTTTGGGTTTAGGGTCTAGGGTTTAGGGTTTTGGGTGTGGGGTTTGGGGTTGAAGGTATAGGGTTTAGCGTTTAGGGCTTAAGGTTTAGGGTTTTGGGTTAAGGGTGGAAGGGCTACTATACTAGGTTCCTGAGCAGTACCCGTTTAAAGCATTCCTTACAGGGTTCTATAAGGGATCCTGAAAGGGTTCTAAAAAGGATCTCTTGGGGTTTATATAGGGTCTAACTTATCCTATACGAGTTTCTTGAGGGGGTTCCTATCAGGGTCTGGGGGAGGTTCGCTGTAGGAGTCCTGAACGGGCTGCCACAAGAGCTTTAGGGTTTAGGGGTTTCAGGGTTCCCGAAGACTTTGGGAACATACCTTTAGCTATGATGACTAGGTTACCCAGCAACCTAAGAATAAAAAGGCCTCTCTTTCTGGTATTGGGTTACTTTATAAGGAACCTAAGACCACAAAAAGGGAATAAGGGTACTACCGGGCATCCTAGATGAGATCCGTAGTATGATTAACGCACATCCCTTTTTAAGCGCTGCTGGATGGAGTTTAAGGGGCTTGGGGTATAGGAGTTTAGGGTGTGGGGAAGCGTTTAAGCTTTAGGACGGAGGCTTTTTTGTGAAGGACTGAGGTGGAGATGAAGCTTCTACAAGGGATGGTTGAGAGCTAGCGTGGTTCTTGTTCTCGACCGTTTTGTCGAGTTGTTTTGCCGGATGTCGGGCTTAGCGTGTGGTAGGGTGTATGATGTAGGGGCCTTAGTAGTTAGAATAGGGTTTTGGGGCCTATGGTACTATAATTATAATAAGGAGCCCTAAGAATAATATTGATAATTTTTTCAGGTCCCTATACTAGCAGGCTTCGAGGTTCTGACGCCGATGTAGTGGGTGCGGGTTTTGGGCTGAGGCAGCGTCATTGTGCGAAATAGAACATGGTCGAATGAGTATGGTGAACTCTAGTTCCAGAGCTTACATGTACAGTAATAGGTAATCCTGCTTGTCGGGTAATTATCATGGGGAACTAAAGGTTAACATTTTTGGTTATATGGGGATTTTTTTGGGACTATACTACCCCAAAAAAGGTTAAAGCGCGACGTGGAATGAGCTGCGTCCCCAGCGAAAGGCGTGAGACGAGCTTTGGGTTAAAGGTTACCTAGTCGACTACAAGGTAATAGAGCTTAGGTTGGATCTGAGGGCTTAGAACCCAAAGATAGCGGGCACAAGGTGAATCATGGGAACAGTCATAGCAGCGGCAGCTGCGACGTCGTTGCTGATGATTGCTGCGACGTCGTTGCTGCTGCTGATGATGGTGGTGGTAGTTATGACGATACCAATTATGGTAATGGTGACGGTGGTGGTTCGGATGACATGTATTTTAATGCAGATAACTGTGACGATGGTGAAGACCAAGACGATGAAAGTATATGCGCGTGTATTAAATACATGTCCCTGGCCCTGCTTGAAGTAACTAGAAGCAAGCCCGTTGACAATGAAACCCCTCCATGGAGAACCCCACGCTGAAAGGCCCTCCCCCATGTCCAGAATACTCAACTCGATTAGCTAATACCCTACCAAAAGGAACTACTATGGAGCCCATGGGTAAACACTGAATGAAACCCTGCTTGATCCCTCAAGCCGGCCCTAAACTGAGATGGGGACAGTAGCAGAAGTTGCTGTAGCGGCATCCGCAAAACTTGGTGGCATATTGGGTCCCAGGTCCCAGGGTGCCAGGTGGGGGCCTGTTTCGCAGGGACTACAGAAGGCTTTTGTGTTGGTTCCACAAGGCAAGATAAAGCTTTCACCGCTGTATGCTTGAAGCAGCTCCAGACAGGACCTTGCAAACCCTTACAGAGTACTTCCTGTATGCTCTGAATGCCGAAGTGTGCGCCCTGCCAGCTTTGTCATAACCTTCAATCAAGGCGGGCCCTAAACTTGACCCCTTGGTTCTACGCTACTGTACCGGCTATTATCAGGGCTGCTTTAAGGGGTACCATGGCTCTATAGGGCATCTCGCGAATACTCTTACATTTGCTGTTGGGGATACGAGAGTGCAGACCGATGACTAGTAAAGCCTCTTCAGTTCCTGAAGGGCTCTAGTACGTATATACATAAGGATCCCTGCAATCAGGTATTCTTAATCATTTGTCTACATTCCCCTGAAACGATTTTCCCTGAGAGATGAAACCGATAGACTACCTCCAGGCACTTTGGGGTCTAGGGTGGAGGGTCATGCTCTTGAAGCTGAACGCATACTTCGTGCGCACTCCGGATTTGGGTGCACGGTGCTGCGTCTGCCTTGAACTTTCTGGGATTTTGAGTTTGAGGGGCCTTTGCGCTTCCGGCGATGGGTTAGCCACTTCAGCGCGCGTAAGAACGCACCCAAAATGTACGATTAAGCTTTCGAGTCTTGCTTGATTCTTAAGACTACGCTGGAAGCCCGGTTGCAATTGAATGAATCTCTAGAGCCGGCTTTTCCAGGCTTGGACTAAACGCCAACATGAACATAGACAGCTGTGCAGCTAGGGATTACGGTGTTTCGATTTGTAACTGACACCATCCATTTGCTTTGCAGAGTAGTGCTTGCCAACTACTTTACATCGTCCATGCGCAAAGGATAGGCTTGAATAATGTTAGTACCAAGTTAAATATGAGGTTTAATATTAATACTAATATAAACATAACTACTAATATTAATATTAATGGAAATGTGAGTAGTGCAGGAATATTATATTGTAGACTATACCTACAAAGGAACCCGAGAGAATGCTATCAGCAACCATTAACAAGGCTTCTACATTCCAGGCACGACTGAGCTCTCTGCGCAATAGGCAAACCAGACGCTCCCAAGCCAAAGCGACACGAGCACCGCCTGGGTTCAGGGATTAGCTGACATATCGAAGCTGTTTGTCAGTCCCTGGTCAGTCCCTGGAAGCTCTCGGGAACCCCAAACCTTAAACAATGCCCCACATTTTCATCAGCACGATGTGGAAGCAAGCGGAAAGCTGTAGCCGCGCCGATGAGTCTGTACATGTATTAGCACAAGACACAAGAACGTTCGGTTTTTTACTAAACCAAAAAGTCATGGTGTCAGAATGCCGGGCATGCTGTAATTTCTGAACGTTTGGTTTTTGCTTTGCTTGGCGGTGGGTGGGTGGGGGAGGCTGGCGAGGGCGAGTATTGAGAGCGTAACGCATCGCGCCGAGCCGCAATGTTCGTTTACTCAATGTCAAATAGATCGATCTGGCAGTTTTGAAGGCCATGCTGCCGAAACCTACAGGATTTGGGGTTGAGGGGTTTGGGTTTAGGGCTTAGGGTTTTGGGTGTAGGGTTGCCGAAACCTACAGGATTTAGGGTTTGAGGGGTTTAGGGCTTTTGGGGTTTAGGGTAAGGGTAAGCCCTAAACGCTACTGAAGTTATGCTGCTGCTGATCACTG